>MU182990.1:13869-36634 GCA_016904865.1 Pissodes strobi | reverse complement strand
TTTTTTTTTTTTTTTTTTTTTTTTATGGCAGCGGCACACACACTAAAGGGAGATCCTATGGCGCTCGACGAGCGGTGTGTGTGCGAAGATGTTGATTGACACGGTTCTTGAATATTTGTAGGTTGTAATTAGTGGGAAACAGATGTCCTGGAAGTGAGTTCCACAGTGATGCAGTGCGCCAGACAAAGGAGTTCTGGTAAAGCGATGTTCTAGGTGTTTCTAGTTGTACGACGAACTGGTGCGCTCCTGCCGTCTGTCGGGACTGTCTGACAGGAGTTGCCAGGGGCGGGATTATGCGGGCCAAATCCTGGGAACATCTGCCGTGAAAGTATCTGTAAAACAGAGACATCTCGGCCACATGTCTGCGATGTTCCAGACTATCCAGATTCCGGGTCAACTCCGGATCGCCGACGAGACGCACAGCCCTCTTCTGAATGGAATCCAGCAGCTTTAGGGTATGCTTTGGTGCGGCACCCCAGATATGTGAGCAATATTCTAAGCACGGTCTTATTTGCGCTTTGTACAGCAAGAGCAACTGCTGCGGTGTATAGAGTTTTTTGTTGCGAAATAGCGCACCAAGCTTCTGGGAGGCTGATTTTGCGATGTTAGCAACATGGTCATGCCATGACATATTGCTGTTGACCGAGACACCCAGCAGCCCGATTGACGAGGATGAAGGAATGGTCGATCCTGCCATAATGATGTCAGGGCCCGCTGTATTGGCCCTCTTAGTAAACGTTGCTGCTTGGGTCTTTGCTGCATTGAACTGGACCAAATTTCGGTCGCCCCAAGTTTGAACTTTCTCCAGGTCTTGATTAATTGCTGTAATCTGCTCCTGTCTGCGGTGATGAGTCTCAGTCGCTGGTAAGGGGTTTTCTGATCTAAAGTGGGAGACAAGGGTACTGTCATCTGCAAAACTGTAAACAGGATTATTCGTTTCGATCAGCAGGTCATTAATATAGATGAGGAACAGAGTTGGTGTTCGCGACAGGACCATCTTGTCACAGAGAGTGACTTTACACCTAATACTTTGTGTTCACTATTTTCTTCATTTTGTTTTTTGATGTTTTTAATTAAAATTTCTCAGCGATGTGTAGATGCAACAAAAAAAAACATATAATTTCTGCAAAAAACCAAAAAAAACTTATGGCTTCAACACATTCATCAACGCTAGATTCTCCAACTAAATTTAATGAAAGAGCTGCGCAAGGGACATAACAGGCAAGTTCATTCCTTTTCTTGATTTCTGCTTGAAGACCTTTATATTTGCCAAACGTGTTACTAGCATTGTCATAAGTTTGTCCTCTGCAATTTTCAATTTTCACGGAGTTGGTAAGTAAAAGAAACAAAATTTCGTCCGCCAGCGATTTTCCTGTATGAGTATGAATAGGAATAAAGCAAAGAAATCGTTCTAGAACATGTCCATTCCAACAGTATCTAAATACAACAGAGAACTGATCTACATGAGAGAGGTCAGGTGTAGAGTCTACAATTATAGAATAATATTTTGCCTCCTTAATTTCATTTATAATTTTGTCAAACAGTTTTTTGCCCATATGTCTGATCAATTCTTCACAAACGGTCTTAGAGAGATAGGACACTCTGCCTTTGCCCTTCTGTCCAAAATTTGCCAAATGTTGGCATAAAAAAGGGTCGAATTTTGAAATTAATTCTAGAATTCCTAAATAAATGCCATTATGTGGAGAACAGAATCTTTCGTCATTACCTCGAAAAGCTAGACCCCTTTGAGCAATAAATTTGACAACCTCAACAACACGTTTAAAAACATTTTTCCAATACACGATTTCTTTGTTTAATGATTTTGTCATTTCTACATCTATTTTGGAAGAAAATAAATACGTTTTCCAGGTTAAAAGATTTTTACGATGCTCCACAAAATGCTCGTGAGATTTTACTTTTTCCTCCGCCTTTTTCCAATAAGAAAATCCGGTTGTAAATGAATTTAGATATGTGAGGAAATAATATATCGATGTCGTATTGTTTGGGGGCCCCTTGTAATGATGGGGCCCGGGGCTATAGCCCCCTTAGCCCCCCCCTTAATCCAGGGCTGGAAATAAATAAATAAATAAATAAATAAATAAATAAACGTTTATTAACTCATCAAAAATATAACATTGAACATGAAAAGTATTTAAAAAACAGAACAGTACAGATGAGCCAAAAGGCCTGATTATCAGCTTTCCCTATATCCGCTCATGTAATGGCGGATACAAAGGTGCTGTTGAAGCCTATACCAAGAGGCAAAAGACAATTAAAAACTTAGAAAAATACAAAGTAGCGGCATAAATAACAAAATAAACTAAAAAAAATACATTCTAGTTTCAATTTGGGACATTTAGAGAGAAAGAAAGACAGGAAAAAAACATAGTAATGTAGGAAAGAAAGGGATATACAGGAAATATCGGATAAAAAATAACAGGGAAAAAGAAAAAAAAAATAAATTAAAGTGTTATACATATGCACATACACCATGATTTTAAAAGAAGACCCACACAATCTAAATAACAATAATAAATGTTATTATTTACTGACTCCGAAATAATATGTCTTTGATTCGTTTTTTAAATGTATTTATTGTAGAAGAAAAATCTGAAACTTGGAACTTATTAATGTAATATGCAACATTGTATGAAAATGATCGTTTAAATAATTCTTTTTTATGAGAAGGAACAGTTATGGTATGTTTTCTACGTATGTTAATATTATGTACATCCGTTCGATATACGATTTTATTAACTAAATAAGGCGGAGTTTTATATTTTAAGAGTTTATAAAAGAAGCACAAAGAGTGTAAAATTCTTCGGTTATGCATGTTTAGCCAATTAACTTCTTTGAGCTTATGCGATATATGTTCTCTCCGTCGGATGCCAAATATTAATCGCAAGCATGAATTCTGTAATTTCTGAATTCTCTGGATATCCGATGAGTCTAGACAAAAACCATATATATTATCGCAAAAGTTCATTGGTGACAGTACTAAACTGTCACATAGCATTTTTTTAGTATTATGGTTAAGATATTGTCTATGTGGATACAACATTTTTAGTGCCATATAGCCAACTTTGATTTTGGATCTTACGTGATCTTTGAATCGCAATTTATTATCACAAATCAAACCTAAATTTTTAGCAGAGTCTTTTATTAAAATAGGGTTAGAATTAAGTTCGATGTGAAGAGTTTGATTTACGGTATTTCTAATGTTTTCACTGCAAAATACTAAAGCAACTGATTTTCCAGGATTAATTTTTAATAAATGCTTGGTGGCCACTTGAAACAAACTATCCAAATCTAAATTTAATTGTGCATTTGCTTGCAAAATTTCAGAAGGTCTAAATGATAAGTATATTTGGGTATCGTCGGCATACATATGATGATTACAGAACATTAACTTTTTATAAAACTGAGAAGTGTAAATAGTATAAAGTAATGGCCCAAGTATACTCCCCTGTGGAACACCAGCAGTCACATCAAGAGGGCTGGATATGGCACTGTCCAGAATAACTCGCTGAGATCTATTACTCAAAAATGATGAAATTAATTTTATTGCCTGTATGCTAAAACCAAAATAGTGTAGAATAGATATCAAAATACTATGATTCACCATATCGAATGCTTTTGTAAAGTCTAACAAAACTAAGACATTTATTAAGCTACCATCCAGATCCCCCAAAATGTCGTCTGTAACACAAGCCAAGGCAGTAGCACAGCTGTGGTCTTTTCTAAATCCAGACTGTTTAATAGGAAGTAATCCATTTAAATTTAAGTAACCAAAAATTTGTGTTTCAATAATTTTCTCGAGAACTTTAGACAGAATTGGTAGAATAGATATTGAGCGTAATTGACTAAAAGCATTAGGATTGTCAACTTTTGGAAGAGGTACAACATTAGCTTGTTTCCAGCTAAGTGGGAAGTATGACTGTTCAATACAAAGGTTTATAATATGTGTAAGCGGTTTCAGTATTATAGGACATGTAAGTAATATTAAACTTATATTCAATTTATCATTGCCAAAAGCTTTACTTTTTATGTTTGACAGTATACTATATATAGTTTCCTCAGTTACCAGGGTCATATCAAATGTACATTGGGTCAGCCGATTATTATTATAAAAATAAATCAAGTCAGGATCAGGGTTAAGACAATTTTTAGTGATATCTGTGAAATACTGATTTAATTGATTAACATTTCTTAGCTGTTCCGGAATAGTTAATTTATTCTTATTATAAACATTAATTTTTTTTAGTTCTTGCCATTTTTGTTTCTGTGTGCAATTTTTAAATTTGTTATTTAAATAGGCCCTCTTTTCAGCTCGGATTGCTGATGTAGTTAGATTACGTAATTGCTTATAATAATTCCAGTCAGCCTGGTTCTTGGTTTGTCTATATTTGTTTAAGGCATTGTTTCGAAATTTTTGCATTAATCGTATAGTATGAGTAATCCAAGGTTGATATGGTTTCCTTTTACCTGATATAATTTTTAGGGGTGAATGCATATCAAAAAGATCTAATATCTGAGAAGTTAAAAAGTCCACCTTACTATCAATATTATTTAAACTATACATAAAGTTCCATGGTATCAACTCAGCATCACGCATAAAAAGGTCCATGTCAATGTTACTCAATCTCCGATAATGAAACGAAAAAACAGGATCGTCAGAAGGCTTTAAATCTAAGTTACAAAAAACTAGCATATGATCTGATATTTGAATATCATGAATTCCTGAATCTTTGATAATATCTGAGTTACAAAATATAAGATCAATAAGAGTAGCACTATTATTCGTAATTCGAGTCGGAGTATTTATGATTTGTTTTAAATTAAAAGGTGACATAGAATCATTAATTAAGGTTGAAAACTTACTGCCAGGATCAATCATATTAATATTGAAATCGCCAAGTAATATAATAGTATCAAATACAATATAAAAGTCTATGAGAAGGCTTTCCAGGTATGTAATAAATATTTGTATATCCATCGAGGGTGGGCGATACAGGTTGCCAACAAGAATATTTTTATTATTATGTGATATCTTAATCCATACGTGTTCAATAAAATCTTTACATTCTTTTAGAATGACTTCAAAGCATACGCTCTTCTTAATGCATACCAAAATACCACCCCCTCTGGATGGACGATCCTGCCTTACAAGAACATAATTATCAAAATTCAATTGTGAGCTATTAATTTCAGAGTTAAGCCAAGTCTCAGAAATACCTAATACGTCGTAGTTAAACTGAGATACGTGGTTTTTCAAATTATTAAGACTATTAAATAAGGACCTAGAGTTAATATGTGCACATGCAAACATAGAAAAGGAATAAAGTTAATGGGACAAAGGGAAACAGAGAAAAAAGTAACCTAATAATCAATAAAGTTCAAAATATACTAAAAAAAAAAAAAAGATAATTTGCTTTTTTACCGTACTACCCCTCTAAAGAATATATTTATTATTAATATCGTCTGCATTTAAGTAAATTAAAAAAAAAAAAGAAAATGCAATTATATACACGCATTAACTTTTACTTTCAAAAACAAAAAGAAATAAACAGCAATGAAAACCCAAAAGTATAAGAAAAATAAATCTTGTAAACAAAAACAAAAACAGCGGAATGCAGTCCCGTTTACACCCACATACAAAATAGGTAGGAGTGATATAATTATAATATAGGAGTGACCCCGTCACAATTCATAACATTGGTTAGCACTAACCTCATAATAAGTGGTTAAAAAATATCCTATTCAGCTTCTAACACTTCACTAGAACTAGAAAACTTAATTAAATCAGTTTCACTATTTATAACTCTCCGTCCATCAGCATTTTGAATGTAAACACGACCGTTCAGAGTCCAGGAAGACTGCTTGAAAGTAAGTCTTGCTTTTTTGAGTAGGGAAAGTTTCTCAGCGGTTAACACTTCGGTAATAAGGAATTTTGTACCTTTAAGGAGTTTCTTGTTAAAAAATACCGTGTCTCGAGAGATTCGCGACACGAATTCGACTACTATGGGCTCCGGCCGAGTGTTTTCACCTAGGTTCAAACGTACAGAGGAATGCACTTTTTTCTTTAGGCGATAACAATAAGCTATTTCCGTCTTTGATAATGGTAAATTCAACTTATCCCTGAAAAATGCTAAGACAGTTGAGCAAATATTATTTGTAGCAGCATGAGGTAATCCATGCAACAATAAAGAAGTCGAGTTTTGTTTATTCTCCAGGTATTCAACTTTATGCTGCAGAGAAGTGACATCATTTTTTATGCTGGTTAATTCCTTAGAAAGACTTCCCAAAGAACTATTCACAAATTCCTGGAATGTATTTAGTCGGGTTACAAAATCGGCTCCCAAGGGATCCTCAATTTCGGAGTTAGGTGTATGCGCCGACTTCAATTTAGCAAATTCCTCTCTCAGTAAATCCAATCCGCCATTAAGATTATTGGCCAGTGAATCCACTCGCGCACTAATATCCTTCAAAGTAAGGCTTTTGCTGCCCATTTCGGCAATAATAACACTTATAACACAACTTTAGACAAAACTGCACAACTTCCTAGTGCTTTGGCTTTTATAAATTACAGCAGACTTAATGATTATTAAAAGTTTGAGGAGCAAACAGTTAGCACGTTTACTCGGTTGACAGCGCCATCTACTCTGACCGGTTCCCCTTCATAAGCCGATAATAATTCCGTCACTAAGTCATTGGACCAATCCATTTTAAAATATTTTGTTTTCTTATCCGTACTTTGTAAGTTAAAGAGCCGCGCACACCACTGAAACTTCCAGAGACGCGTCACTGACTGTTGGATCGGGTGTAAACAAGCCGATCATGACCAAGTCGACGCTTCGCCAGGCGCGTCTTTCCTTTGATTCGCGTCAACCATCAACACATTCTTGCATTTTCTCTAAATTCTGGCTATTTATGTGTGTCAGTCTTCTGTGCCACATTTCAAACCCATTACACATGCCTAGCATACAACTTTCCACTTTCAGATTCAAGTTATACACACAATCAATCAAGTTTGTTGTAGCTAACAATTCATTTTATTTACTATAAATGGAACAGCCATAATTTGTAAATAAAAGGTTGTTACCTTTTGCCATGAGAAAGCTGATTTGTAGTCAATCCTGGGACACATAATATATCCTTCATAGTCACATTGTGGGATTTTCCACTCACCGAAGTCACAATGTTCAAGTCTCCTGAACTTCTTACTGAAAGTTTTTCATTGAGCATTTAACGACTGCTATTACGAGGACAATTTGACATAAAATATCCGTTTGCACTGAAAGCAATTTCAGATTGTTTATCTTTATGATCAACTGTTTTGTTGTGATTTTTTCTACCATTCCTCCCGAAATTTCCACCTCTTGCAGCAAAAGCTCCGCCTTTACTACTGCCAGAGCCATCTGTTACCCTATCTAGTAACTTGCTTTTGATAACATCCGTGGCAATACAAATACCTGCAAGCTCGATCGCCATCAACATCGGTGAATATTTGTCTGGCAACCCTGCCAACAGTAAAGAGCCGATCGATTCTTCGGTCATGCCGAATCCGGTTTTTCACAGTTTTTGGGCGGTCTCAATTACCTGATTGACATAGTTTTCCATGGATTCGCAGTTTTTCAATCTTAACAAAATAACCGTTCGTAGCAATCCAATATTTCTTGCAAACCCCGTTCTGAATCTTACAGAGTCGGATCTATGGTTAAGATTGATTTTGCCTTTGCTCTCGCCACTAAGACAGAATCTCCTTCGGTACCGTCTATACACTTGGTCATTGGTCAATTTTTCCAAAACTATGACGTTTTTGACTTCCAGCGACCACTCTCCATAATTTTCCCGCCCGAGAAGTTTCAGGACACTGGCTAGGTAGTTGACCGATATTTTTTGCACGAAGCTGAACAACACTGCGCAGCTATTCTGACGATGCCCGATTTGAACGCGGACCACTTCCGATAAGCCTGAAAAAAACGATTCCTGGGCCCGAACAATGCTTGTTCTTCGGCAACAGATAATGAACTCCTTTACTTTAAAATAAAGATGCCGTTACATCACAGGGCGCCCTCTAACCGAAACAGTCATGAACCCTGTAAATATACAAAACTATTGCTTTTAAAGTAAGCACAGAGAGGGCGCTGCATGTATTAAGAGATAATATTTTAAATTCTGTGCAACATATATGTCTATCGATACTGTTTAAGCCCGTTTTAAGGCCGTTTTACATGCTGCAAGAGTTTGTGCAAGACGCAAGAGGTATTGCCCGAAGGCATGCGCAGTTGAGACCCAGCTGACCAAAGTCGCAAGTCTCTTGCACTTGCAACTTATCTGTTCTGCTCGATATATCTGTAAGTGCAAGTGCAAGTCTGGGGGAAATTCTAGTAATATCAGTCTCACCAAGACTCGATAAAGTCACTAGACACGCTTGACAGTTGATGGATGTTTGTTTATTTGATATTTGATTGTTATTTTTTATGTATAAATAAAATGAATCAAATTTCGAAAAATAAATTCATAAAAAGAAAAAAAATTGTTGCCACAATATGTGTTTTGATTTCAAAGGTTGGTAGCAAGTCGCAATTGCAAGAGAATTGCGAAACCAAAGTGCAAGAAACGTTGCAACTATCGTCTTGCTCTTGCAACGTCTTGCTGCAAGAGAATTGTGGGTTGTCTTGCAGCATGTAAAACGGCCTTTACAGTTCGCAATTCTTCTTGCAATACGCAATACTTTTGCTCAAAGGCATGCGCAGTACAGAAATTTCGTGCAAGTTTCTTGCCATTTCAAGACATTGCACAAAATCGGTCCGGTTCGATTTTTATTGCAAGTTTCCTGCAATTCTGGGGAAAAAATGTAGGGACTTTTTTGCTACCAACTGAACAAAAGTTCCCAAAGGGACGCGCTTATTGAAGTTTATATTTTGTCTTTTGTCTATTTCTTTATTGATTGTTCCGAAGGCCTCGATTATTCTTGTGTTTCGTTGATATTATGATTTTGCTTTCGATTCTTATTTCTTCAGTCTCTGTCGCCAAAAGAGCAGTGGCAGCATTGAGAAAGTAATAAAATGACTCTCTATGAGCGGATTGAGCGGTCAGGATATTGCTGCAATACTATTGCAAAGCGAATTGCGAACTGTAAAACGGGCTTTACACACTCTTCGTTCTCTGTTGAATCAACACGTGTCGAGTATCGGCTTTCCGTCGCCATTTTGGGTGACTCGTGGCTATCGTTCAGGGACCGTTTGGGCTCCCCGAGGAAGAATCGGACATCATAACCAGGGTAGTCTGTGCCGTTTCATTGATATTTAGCCAGAATACGTACCAATTCACTTCGGTATCCAAGCCGGGGGCAGCCGGATATTGCCGTGGGGCCATTCATAGATTATAGTTTTGTACAAGAGTCGGGAATCACCAGGGGCACAGGCCCGTCATACTGGAGGTTCCCACGAATACAAGGCCCCTCAAACTGGAGTAGCGTGTAACACAAGCAGAAGGGTAGCTCTGCCTCTGTCTAAGCGCCGGAAGAGGGGTGTGCTGGCGAATTGCCTCGTAGCAAAGCCGAAAGGCAGGCTTAACAAATCAAACCAACCAAATACCTTACCACGCCACGCTGCGAGCAAGGGTTCGGGCGATATCGGCAAATCTCGACACGATCGGTCTGTGAGACCGTGTGTTAGTAACAGGGGCTTTGATTTTTTCTCAACCCCTACCGATAAATAAACCTATTACATAAAAATATTCACCATTCGCGATACTGTCTATGACATCTTCAACTAGAGGCCATGGATAATGATCCATCTGCTACTAAGGGCCTAAAGTTTTTACGAGGTACAACTACAATAGGACTAGCTCTTCCAGCATACCCGACTGGTTCCAAGATACCTTTATCAACCATCCAATTCCTCCTCGACAACCGGTCTCAAGGCATATGGTACAGAATAGGATTCGTGGAAAACTGGTGTTGCATTCTCATTTAATACCAAAGTTGTTTTATGTTCTTCAACAAGGAACGCCATGGAATACATTCGAATAATCTTTACTTAATCTAGGAATAAAATCACTTATATTAATGGAATTACAAGTTTCAGCATCATCAATTACTTTTAATCGCCGATTAGGTATAAGGGAATCTAACCAGTTTCTTCCCATTAAAGGTTTGAGTTTTGTATCAGTTTTAACAACAAAGACGACTAATTTATGATAAGGTTTACTCTTTAACAAACTTGCATTTAAAGAAACTTTACCCAGAACTCTTAAATCATCCCCTGATACTGTTTTGACTTTAGTATGACAGGTTAATAAACGTCTGGAAATTAAAAAAAAATCATAGTGTGACATAACGGGACACACTGGCACCAGTATCTACTTCCATTTCAATGTTTGTACCATTTAATATAAGATTCTTTAACAAGGAAGTATTTACCTGTAATAAGTTAACAACTTCTATAGGGTCTTCATTAGTAGCTTATTGCGTCAGTAACAGTCCTCTTGTGATTCTTCCCTTGATGTTTCATCTGTCAAACCTTTAACATCTCAAGGGCTTCCTACACATTTTCTGTACATGTCCTTCCACCCCACAAGTTTCACAACGCCAATTTCTTACTGGACATGTTAGGGATTATGCCAACAACCACAACTGTAGCATGGTTTGACAGTCTGGGCATTCCTAATGCTTCGGGTCAACAATTTTCTGAACTACTGTTGTATCACATAGATTTAATTTCCGTAAATCAGTTTCCATTGCCTCCATAGCCAAAGTCTCTTTGCACTTATTAGCAAAATCTAAATTGTCTTTTGTTAATAACTTTTTGTATGGCTGTCCCTCACTGCATCATCAAGAAAGGCACCAAAATTGCAATTTCGAGCTCCATTTCTGAGCCTGATTATAAAATTGGATGTGTTTTCGTTCTCACCTTGAGTGAGCTTATAAAATTTAAATCGCTCCGCAATTACCTGGGTTACAGGGGCAAAACGACTTGCTAGTTTTGCTATAACTTCATGAGCCCTGTTTTCGGGATCGATTTGAATCTGATGGAAGCCTGTGGCTAGATTGAGTGTACTGAAGTACTCACACTTTCCTGATTGGTCTAGGAGGTCGGAAAATGTGATAGGGGATATCTATCGCCTACAGCGAGTTTGTTGAGCTTCCGATAATCGATTACAATTCGCCATTTTGGCTTTCCTGAAGCATCAATCTTTGTGGGCACGACCCAGACGGGAGAAGATCATGGAGCTATAGACTGACGAATTGTACCTTGACTTAACATTTTGCTGACTTGAGATTTAACTTCCTCCTTCTATAGGGTCTAACATATTACTTGCACTTGTAGGTTGTAGGGGTGCTACAAGGTTCTTTACGATTTCATATAACTGGGCCTATTAGGGTAATTTCCTATTATCGAGCACTTTATTTACAATGCTTCATTCTGTCCATATAACTCCACATCAAATGGTTCATTCTATGTGGGTATTCAAATACTAGACTGACCCCAAGGGGTTCAGACTTAAACCCAATAGAGTATATGTGGTACAGCCTAGGAAGAAGAGTTTGGTAAAGCTATGGTAAGTTTTGCGTTGGAACAGGAGCTGGAAATTGAGTGGGAGCAAATACCCCAATGGACTGAATTAAAATTCAGTTCATGCGAGAGAGGATGAGAGCTGTTATTCAAGCTCGGAGAGGAAATTCTCGATATTGATACCGATTTTGCTAATTAAGTATTCAAATTTTTGTAGTGGTTTTAAATTGCATAGACTCCTTTAAAATTCCTCTCTGAAGAATACAAATATTGATATGAATAAAAAAAACTGTTTTAAAAAGATCAGATTTAACAATCTTGTACAAAGACACATACTTCAGTTGTGAAAAATGTAATTTTTGGTTATAACCAGTATAACAGCAAATCAATTAAAACTTTTTTGAAAAATCGATAAAATATAAAGATAAAAGCGTCTATAACTGGATAAAAAGAATGATTGAAATTGATGGAAAACTTAAAAAATTATGTTAGTTTGAATTTCCGAACAAAGTTTTGTTTGTCCGGTTAATTCTGCGGGCCAGTGTATAATATGTTACCTTCTTTAATATATTCGTGGGTAAGCAACCAATTTACCATTTTTGATATATAAAAATAGAGACTGATAATATTTAAATAACCGTAATACCTTGAACATTTTCAAACCATTACTGCTAATAATAGTTTTTATTTCGATTTTCTGTCTTATCCGTTATTTATTTTCTATTCCTAAGCACTGTATTTTAACTGTTTGTTGTCGAAGCGAGCATCAAGGGATTACATAACGCCGTTTCCAAACAAACCCACAAAAGATGTCAGAATTTGGAATTTGGACTTTCTGTACTGTACTTTTTCCGAACCTTATCTCTTCTCTTTCAAAAGGGGGCGTACACGAAGATTAATTAAACGTAGCATGTCAAATTTACAGTGACCACAAATTAGTCGGATCTACAGTGGCTCTATAAAAGAGTCACTGTAGTCGGATCCAACGAAGCGAGATTACGTTAGTTCAGGGCTGTTTCAACTTCAAGTGGCCTAACGGTATCGCGCGAACCGGCCGGCAGTCCCGTCACCCGACTTGACCAGCAGAGGGCAGTAGTGTCTTGCGTGATTTCTGCAGTTGTGTTCGTTGCAACTTTTTCCTAACATAATCGACCTTGTAACTCGAACCTTTTCGGAGATATCAATAGTGTACGTACTTAAAATAGACACCCTGTATATTAACTGTGGTGTTTATTGTTTATTGTTAATTGTTTGCTATGATTGGTAAATGTTTAAACAAACTCTGTTAAGTTATTTTCAAAACGAGGTACACAAATCTGTTCAGAACCTAACCTATCTCCTCTGTGTCTGTCATTTGTCATTACATTTACCATAGACTAGAAAATATAGTAGATCACCTAAACACTACATTAACTTTCTTGTTTCTTGAAGATCAGCTGATATTCTTGTCCACTTTCTGCCGACTAACCTGTTATGTTAGTCTTTATGTTTCATATCCCAAAGAATACGGCTGTTTTGTACTAGACTTATCAACAATTCCGTAAAAGTACTAACCATGTCGTCTAAAGATTGGAATTCTTCAAGGAAAATAGTAACCCTTCAGTGTCCAACTGTCCAATGCTCAGCGGCGCCCCGTGCGGCCTGACCGGCAAAATCAAATAGTTTTACCGCTAGTGCCGCTTGAGAGCCGGATGTGCCGCTGTCGTCACTAGATACCGTCTACGTATGAGACGTGCATTCCTTGCATTTGTTTAATTCTGCCGCTCGAGCCGGAAGCTCCGCACGGCGCCGTCCACGCAAGTCATCGCGTAAGAGTCGCTGTCAATAAAATTGCGGTTGTGTGGGTCGCATCATAAAATACTTCGTTTGCAATTTTATCAGTGATTTGTAATAGGTACATTTGGGGACGTTGGCTTTCACTAGCCAGTATATCAGTATTAACGTTAATATTTGTTGAGATTTAGTGGTTGTACTGAGAAATAATTGACAAACTCAGGTAAACCGTAAAACACTTTTATTAAGAACCAAAAAAGAGAATGGTTGCAAAAACGGAGCTCTTGAATGACTAGAGGGGACGGTGCAAGTTAGTAAATAGAATTAAGCCAAATTTAGGGAAAATGTACTTCAAACAATTAGATACCAAATGTGTAATTATCTAAAACGTTTTTACAAAAAAAGGTCTAAAAATTGTATCTCTGTCCACCAGGGTGTAACTGCAATCTGGAAGGGTCTCAGCTCTTGCTAAGCTCGGGCAGGGGTCTTTACTGGCTGAATTGGTCACGCAAACGCCATCAGAGAGTTGCACTACTACTTATAGCCTATTTACTTCGTTTCGTCTTCGATTGAGTCAACACGCGTTTTTTAGCGGCTCCTTTGTCGTCATTTTGGGTGAACAAGTGGCTATAGTTCAGTGACCGTTGTTTCTCTCCGAGGAAGAATCGGGTGTCCTAGCCAGAAGAAATCCATATTTCTGTCTGTGCTTGCAAGGGTTCAGCTCATAGCTACGACTGTGCGTACTCGACACCTTGAAGGGTCAAATATATATGAGCCAACATTCCTTTAAGCTGCATCTCTACTGGACAACGGAGGTGCATTTAACAACACACACCGAAACATACAACAAGGGGGAGTGAAATGGAACAATGGACTATGACTGAGGTCAGATGCTCTTAGTTGGGCGGCCCGAAACATTTAAAACTGAGTTTCTGGGTGAATGCCGTCCAACGAAGCCCACACGTAAAGCAAAAGTTATCCTTTCTTCCTGATTTTTCAAAATATTAAAGTGTAGGTAGTGTGTAAAAAGCGTGCAATTTGAACAGCTCATCGTGTAATTTCACAAATTCAGATTGGCAACACTGGCTAGTTGTGACATCTAGTGGACCAACAAAACATTACTGATTCTTATTTCCAGGCATTTAAAAAGAAATGGTTAATTACCGGGTACTGGCCAATTACAACGGTGTAATCACCCTATATTTCCAGTGCTTTTGTGAAGTGGTGCTGCAACAACTTTATGCCAAAACCCGAAATTTGGGGGCTTATTTTCGGCTCACATGTGAGGGATTCTCAAGTTTTTTTGGCTTAAACTACTCTATAGAACACCCCCGTTTCTAGTGAAAAAAATTGCAAACTCGGATATTCCTATATGTCACAAGACCCAGTCTGAGGCCCAACGATCATTATAAACTCGATGTTCTTATTTTTCTTTTCTGCAAAGGCATGTTTCACTTTAAAAACCTCAAGTTGAGTTGAGCAGGCCGGGTGCTTCATGTTGGAGTCTGTTGGACAGCCCTGCCCTGCGTTAGTTTATAACCAATCAAATAGGTGCTGACCGGTTTGTGATTACTAAACAAATAACGCTCACCCAATGGGCACACACAGAATTATTTTCTGTTTATCGTCTACGTCTGATTGGCGGGACTGAAGAGTGTACGCCCTACTTTTGAAGCTTATTATCCTCCAAAAGTAAAGTAAGTGATCGGTACGAAATAATCTAACAAAAGTTTCAATTACTGATATCTTCCATATAAAACAATTTTGTTGTTGTATCGACATAGTTTTACATTTACCAATATATAGTTGTGTTATTTTTAAAATGTGCTTATGTTTTGATAAACTCAATAGTGAACCTAAATACTAAAGTGTCACACAGAAATCTTGGTATGTTGCTGATATGTATTTATTTATTTATTGACGGGGAGCGCCCATTTTGCGGATATAAATACAACAGTTAAAACAACAATGCATGAATTCAACAAAAAGTCCTTTAATATAATATATTTTAAAAAAGTACAAGTTGCCAATATCACAAAGCTAAGTGGATCCCCTCAGCTGATAAAAACCAATCATCCATTGTCAAAATATATATTCAAAATATAAGAAGTCTTCGCACAGTATGGGAGAATTGCAAATAATTACGGAAGAACATGATAAATATGATGTTATTTGCATATGGCAGGAACGTCAAATTGGTGACAGCAGTTTGATTACGGGGAGTGACGCCCCCGCCATTCCGAGTTGCCACGGAATGTGGCCCAACGTCCCGTCCTCCCCCAGGCTGGAGAACACCGAAGTACAAAGTCTGGAGCTGATCAATGACAGTTTGTGACAAGAGGGGCTGCATTGTATCAGCTGCCAGGAACGTCAAACTGGTGAAAACAGTTGGATTACGGGGAGTGACGCCCCCGCCATTCCGAGTTGCCAGGGGATGTGGCCCATCAAATCTCATCGTCCTCCTCCAGGCTGGAGAACAACAAAGTACAAAGTCTGGAGCTGATCACTGGGCTGTGACCCAACAAACCCCATTCTTACCCATGACAGACTAGGGACCACCAAAGGAATGAGTCTGAGGCCGATGCTTCCAGTGGAAGCGGCCCTAGGTGGTAGATGCATACGCCTACTCGCATCGTCCGGTGAAAGACCACCCCATCAGAACTGAAAGGCGGTACGTGGTTTTTCCGAATCACGTTCCGGGTTCCACTAGGAATATATGGACATGATGGTGCTTCCAGGATCAAAATATTCCGGAAGTAAACTCCCCGGCCATTCAGGTCTCTGGGCGCTGGGTGGCCCTGGGAGCCCTTCATTCCGCATTTCACAGACAGCAAATATACCGAACCAATTTAGAATAGATTTCTGCAACACAAGAGGCCTAAATACAAACATAAATTCGGTACACCAACATCTACAAGCAAATAGGCCACACATACTAGCCCTTACAGAAACACAAGTATGTTCTGCATCTACAACAACAGTAAACTACCCCTATCCTGGTTACGACTTACACGCCCGATTTAGATAATAAACGTTTGCAATGCCCCAGTGGCTCCAGGAATTTCTGGTCGGTGGTAATAACTTTACAAAAACGTCTCCCCACCTTTGACAGACGAACGTGGTATCACGGCGACTACAGCTAAGGAAAAACACACTCGCCAAAATGTTTTCATCGCACTCTACCTTAGACGTACCCCAAGGCATGGCTCTTCCCACCATATCAAACATCAACAGTACCATGGCAGAAGTCGAGTTTCATCACCGTGATATTCGTAAAATCCTTAAAGAACTAGATACGCAAAAAGCATCAGGACCTGACGGAATACCTGCCATCATGTTAAAGAACTGTGACAACGAACTAACACCCGTTTTTTCCTCTGTCTTACGGAAAAGGGAGTTACCCATCTTCTTGGAAAGACGTTCGAGTGCAACCTGTTCCAAAAAAAGGCAAGAAAACCACGCCCTCAAACTATCGCCCAATTGCCTTGCTTCCAATACTCTCCAAAGTCATGGAACGTGTAGTCAATCAGCAACTACTCAAGTACTTCGAGAACAATAATCAGCTATAATCAATACGGCTTTCTCAAACAGAGATCGACAGGAGATATATTGGCCTATGTCACTCATATATGGAGTAGGACAATTGAGAACTACGGAGAGTCTCGAGCGATTGCGTTGGATATTTCGAAGGCCTTCGATAGAGTTTGGCATGACGGACTGCTCAACAAACTGCCGTTCTTTGGACTGCCAGCCTCTCTCTGCACCTGGCTTGCCAGTTTTCTTAAGGACCGATCTCTGCACATTGCAGTTGATGGACACATCTCGGACACATTCACCATTAACGCAGGAGTGCCTCAGGGCGCAATAATTTCACCAACTCTGTTCCACATCTATATTAATGATCTGCTGACCTAAATGAATAATCCTGTTTACAGTTTTGCAGATATATTAATGACCTGCTGATCGAAACGAATAATAATTTGGTCCAGTTCAATGCAGCAAAGACCCAGGCAGCCTGTTTACAATACGGCGGGCTCTGACATCATTATGGCAGGATCGACCATGCCTTCAATCGGACTGCTGGGTGTCTCAGTCAACAGCAATATGTCCTGGCATGATCACGTTTCTAACATCGCAAAATCAGCCTTCCAGAAGCTTCTTGCACTTTTTCGCAACAAAAAAATGTATACACCGCAGCAGTTGCTCTACAAAGCGCAAATAAGACCGTGCTTAGAATATTGCTCACACATCTGGGGTGCCGCACCAAAGTACACCCTAAAACTGCTGGATTTCATTCAGAAGAGAGCCGTGCGTCTTGTCGGCGACCCGGAATCTGGATAGTCTGGAACACCGCAGATATGTGGCCGAGATGTCTCTGTTTTACAGATACTTTCACGACAGATGTTCTCAGAATTTGGCCTGCCTCATCCCGCCCGTCAGGAACACCTAGCACACCGCTTTACAAGAACTCTTTGTCTGGTGGCGCACTGCATCACTGTGGAACTCACTCCCAGGACATCTGTTTTCCCCTAATTACAACCTACAACTATTCAAGAACCGTGTCGACAATATCTTCGCACACACACCGCCCGTCTAGCGCCATAGGACCTCCCTTTAGTCTGTGTGCCACTACCATATTACTCGCTGAATGGCTCCATAAAAGTGAGTTACTTTTGCCGGAGGAGTCATCATTTTTGTCAATCAAAATATGCAAACTAAAGAGAAACCGTCACAGAAGGATCATATTGAGATCAGTGGCACTTGAAAATCTGCCCGTTAGAAAACCCAAATAGTTAATCTATGGTAGCAGAGAGAATATAACTAAAAGGAGAGGCGACAGACTGTCAATCAATCCATTTATGTTGATGTACCCATTTTTGGTGACCTTGACTGCTTTGTTGACAACAATCCCACTTAGTATCGCGAGAAAAATATTTTAACGCTAATGACAAAGACATCTGAAATCGGCGCAGCTCTTTGATTTTGACAACTATACTCTTTGAGCTTCGATTGACAGGCTGTCGCCTCTCATTTTAGTTATATTCTCTCTTATGGTAGTACCCTTAGCGGTGTGAGCCAAGTTTTCTGACAATGTCATGTCACGGTGAAAATGAATATGACGGTCATGTCATTTATTTTTATGATACCCTTGTCATATATTTTCGTCAATTTAAATTTCTGACTGTCAAAAAAATAACTGACCGTCATTAAAACACGTTATTCAGTGCGCGTCTTAACCGCGGATGATGTTTCGTGCGAGTTCAGTGGTTCGGCTGCTTAGTGTGTTTTACAAGTGCAGTATTGTGCTTGTCTTTTCCTGTTGAGTGTACTGGAAAGTGAAGATTATGCTTAAAATTGTATCATATAAAATTTTAGAAACTATTAATGTTGATGAACGTTCTGCAAAATCAACATTTACCTCAACCGAGCCCTCAAATTTCACGATGACAATGATGACCATGAAAGCTGTACCAGTACTTGTACTGCTACAACTGAGGAACACGCCTGCATAATGGAGGAGATGGAAGATGCACTTTCCAAGCCATTACATGACTTTGATGTCGATGATTGCGAAACTGAAGACGCACTTTAGTTAGATTATTGACTTTATATTATGAGTTATATGTTATATTCCATCAGGATGTGTTTGTTTTGTCTATAAAGAGATTTTTAGTTAATTTTAGAAGCATTTATATTTGTTTCTGGTTTGTTTAGAGATCTGGGTTTACTTTTGTTTATTTTTTTGTGTTTTTTTTAGTATTTAAATAAAGTTGCATTTAAGTGTACGCGAGAGTTCAGAGTTTATGTCTGTAATTGTTAATGTTTTAATTGATGTCTTTATATCATTATATCTACTTTCAAGATAAACTAATAAAAATTACCAACAATGACATATTATATTACCGTGACATGTCAGATAAACAAATTACCGTCATTTTACATCTCTAAGTACACTACCCCAATATAAAGGAGTCCTGCAATCAGTAATATCTTCAAAATGCTTAGAAATTTTGTTGATATACTGATTGACCGGTAGTTTTGGACATCAGGAATTGTAGATCGGAGTAAAAAGCTAGAATTCCGGAAAGAACTTTCTTAGTGATAGATGAAAAATATTGTATAGTGGACTCGCCAGCGCAAAGCTACAGTGTTTAAGTAAATATATACCACGAAATTGCTGCTAATTAGCCGAAGTACTAATCCGATAGTTGTACACTGAGGTAATTTTCCCCTCATAATAAAACTTTCGAAAGAAAAATAAATTTAATATAAATGATTTAATCACAAATTACGGTAAACAAAACAATGAAAATAATGTGAGTGCTTACCAAAAAATCTTAATTTATTAAAATAAATGATCCTTACTGTAAAAAAATTCAATAAAAATAACTTAAATTAACTACTCCGAACACTTAAAGGCTACGGTTATGTTGGTTTCGGCGCCTTATTCTTTTGGAATAACTTTTGTGGTCCTCCAGGCTTGTTAGGTCTACCTCCAAAGTTACCTGTAAAAACCATGTTACTTGAATATCATATTTCCAGAGCAGAGCAGTGAAAATATAAAATATTGCACTACCACACAGTTTTATCCACGATTTTTGCACTTGACACGCGTTCCGCTAACCATGTCAGGAATGATTAAACAGTTTCTGATGATGCAGCGAAACGTCGAGTGCAAAGATTAAGTTTCGGTATTGTGAATAAAACTGTGTTGTAGTATTGTGAAGTGATATTTCATGGTAATGGTAACATGGTACAGAATACACCTAATTATTTAACTTTCTAATAATTCCAACATTTCTTATTTTACAAACCACAAGCCAAATAATTTACGCACAGGCTACATGCCCGTCTAGACGGATGAAACTAATTTTGTGGGTTATTCGATTAATTAGCTATTAATTTTTTGTGTGGTGTTGTTTTCTGCTGTGTCTTTAGGTAAGTACAACATTTTAAATATTAGATACGACTACTAAACTATTATTAACCCATTATTAACAACCATATTACTAAATTATCAAGATTTTGTTATAGTGACTACTTTAAAAATGAAGGTCAGAGATGAATATTCCTCATTAAGTAGTTGAATAGGATAAAGAAAGCCAGATATTTGAGAAAACTAACTTTATTAATCTTAGTAAAAAATGGAAATCTGAATAATACACTAAGATAGGAATAAGAGGTTCAAACTCCCATCAACTCTGATCTGGAATACTAATCCAGGTGTATTAAATCAGGAATATACAAATCTAACTAAGGAATAAGACCAAATCAAGGGTAATAATTAGTTTCACTAATCCCTCTGGCAGATTAGTTACAATAACTAGAACCTCATTCTTATGAGTTGTCAGTTCGATATCTGTATTTTGCTCTTGTAAACAGATAGTGTCTGCAAGTGTTTGCAGGGAGATTTCTGCCGTGTTTTGCGGTGGAAACGCACTTCTTTTTCAACTTGTGATTGTGCTGAAGGATCAGCGGTTTGACGATTTTTCCCATATTACCTAATGATGACAACTTCCTCCTAGATCATACAAGTGATCAAAAGCAGGTTTTCCCATTTACCCGAACGGCGTTGTTTACAAACAATTTCTGCTGTGACTAAAGTCAACCACTCGGACACTTCCGGGAGTGCATTTGAGAACTCGCACCGTCATGCGTCATGCCGGATCTCTGTAACAAGTGTAATGAAGCATGCATTTTCAAGGAGACTAAGTCAGACTTATTTGGGTTTCCTTGTGACATATGCAGATCCGTAATTTGTAGAAAATGTGCCAACTGTTCTGCAACTGATGTTAGAGCATTGATTCAGACGACCAAAAGAATACTACCTTTTATTTGTATAGGCTGTTTTACAGTAATTAAAGAATCTGCCAGACTAAAAGAGCGAGTCTTACAGCTCGAAAAAGATATTAAAACTATAGAGAATATTCAGATTACGAGAATAGAAAGTGAGTCAGAGGAAATAAAAGACGAAAAAATTAAGACGCTAGAAAATGATGTAAAAAAATCAAGGAATCACAAATCAAGAAAAATGATAGTGACATGAAAGAGCTTATGAACTTAAAGGAGTTTTTTCAATGAAAAAATTGCTAGGTACTATTGCTGTTAATAATTCTAATAAAGAAAATAATGATAAGCCATTTATGGGTGTTGAACCCATAGGTGAATTACAAGAAAGGGAAAGGAGGAGCAAAAACATACTTATTTTTGGTATTCCGGAAGTAAAGGAGAAGAACAGAGAAATTAGAGTTGATAGGGAGATGGATGCTGTGAGACAAGCTTTACTAAAAATTAAAGATGAACCTATAGGAGAGTTCTCAATTTTCAGGCTGGGGAGGTATGGAGACAACAGAACAAGGCCCATCAAGGTTGTATTTGAGTCAAGAGAGGTTGCAAGGTCTTACCTAAAGCTTAAACGCAGTGTGACTGAGCAGAACTTCTATATTAAAAATGACTTAACTATAATGCAGAGGAACTACTTAAATGGGATCCTGAAAGAGCTGGAAGAGAGAGAGTCTGACCTTAAAATCAGGTATTATAATGATATTCCTAAAATTATTAAATCAAGACCTCAAATACCAGTATCATTGCAGTTAAAAAAGTGAATGTTCTGGAAAGTGGGATTAACAATGAAACCAGTACAATAATACATCCTGACATACGTTTCACAACAGACAGTAAAAACAAATCTCAATTATACATTGCACATGTAAACATTCGATCATTGATTCCATCATTCTCAGCTACCAAAGACCTTATTCTACAAGAACAATTTCATGTGTTTGCAATCACTTAAACATGGCTGGTGCCTGACTATCCAGATAACCTACTAGCCATTCCTGGGTACTCTCTTCTTAGATGGGACAGAGTATCAAGAGGTGGTGGTGTATGTGTTTACATTTCCGATAAATTAATGTGCACAAAGTTGAATATTGGGCAAAAAGAGGGGTGCCTTGTGGAGCAATTGTGGGTTAAATGCATGTACAGAAGTAAATCAATATTATTAGGAATAGTGTATAGGCCTCCACTTGTTAAATATATGGATCTTGACTGTATCGAAACCACTTTGTCTGAACTATCGCCTTGTTATAATCATACCCTACTTTTGGGGGACTTTAATATAAATTTAATGATTAAAAATGTTGAAAGTAACTATCTTGGGACACTGTTGAATATCTTTAGTTTAAAACAGGTTATTACGGATCCAACTCGAGTAAGCCGAGGCTCATGTAGTTTGATAGATATATTATGTGTAGAAAAATATGTTAATGTTACTGTGTCAGGTACTATGGAAATGCTGAATCTGACAGACCATAGGTTAGTTTATTGTAAGATACAAATTGCAACACCTAGTACCCATGTAAATACCATAACTTATAGGGATTTTCGCTACTTTGATAGAGAGCTGTTTGGCATAGATATTGTTACGTTTTTCCCCGTGGGTTCTTAACAGAATTACAACTTTGCTA
>MU182990.1:0-13859 GCA_016904865.1 Pissodes strobi | reverse complement strand
TCTTCCCGATCCGCTTGCTTTTTATCTTCTTGATCTTGAAAAATTTTCTGCACCCGATCCTGTTCTAATTGTCTCTCAGCATTTAGATTTTCCATGAAATCGGCCAACATTTTATTTATTTGTTCCATTTCTGCCGTTTGTTGCCTTGTATTGACCATAGAATGCTATCAAATTTTACCAGAATCCACCAATCAAACGGTCTCGTTGACGTACTTGTATTTCTTCTTTCCTCGAAAAATACTTCTCAAGTCCGGTCCCTTCACAATCCGACTTCTGACACCAAATGTTACGTTTTTCCCCGTGGGTTCTTAACAGAATTACAACTTTGCTATTTTCAACTAATACTATCTTTATTCACTACCACTGTATACAATTTACCACTCTATACTACTCTTATAACTTTACCACTAATATCTATTCAACACTTAATGATTAACTGAACTGAACTGCTAACCGACTGACTAACATTCGCCTTAGGTCTGCTTATATATAATCTTAAATCTATCACGAATATTCGGGAAGTATTCCGAGCCACTCTATACGATCTCGACGAGGCCATCGAGATAATTCCAGCGAACCTGTTCGCAGCCGGCCGGGTGATGACTCATACAGACAAGGAAGCGAGGGGCACGGCGGCTAGTTGTATAGGGTAGCACAAAAACGTTCGGATGGTTGTTAGGTTAGCCGTAACAATATGCAACGGTTAGATTTAGAAAGTAGGGTGGTGCAAGGGAATTCCCTTGAGGATCGTGTGTCTATTTTCAATTGACAGCTGACTGAGGTCTTTGATAGGCATGCACCCTTGAAAACAATAATAGAAAGAAAAGAGTACAAGCGATATATAACTGACACAATTAAAGAAATAATAAAGCTAAAGAAAAAAGCCTTCAATAAGTATAAAAAAAATAAAAATGATGTTCACAGAGATTACTATTTAGATCTTAAAAATTATCTCTCATTTGCTATAAGAAATGAAAAAAAAGCATATATGGCCTTTGAAATAAATAAAGTTAAGAATAATCCTAAAAAACTTTAGTCCAGCATTGATAAATGGAACATTCATTGCAAACCAATAAACGAAATTCCTTCGCATCTGAGAGATGTCCAGGAGATTAGCAATCATTTCAGTACCGTTAGTCAGTCTGCTATTCCCATTGAGGAGGGGCAACTTGATTTTTTTTAAAATACAATACTATGGATGGATTGGGAAATGAACGTTTCGAGTTCGATGTGATCTCTGAACAAGATGTTTGTGGCTGCATTCACACACTTGAAATCAAAGGCTTTTGGTACTGACCAGATGAGTTATGACATGCTACTTCTTAGCATGGATCATGTTGTATCTGTGGTCACTAACATGTTTAATGCAAGTTTGCAAAGTGCTGAGGTTCCTAATGTTTGGAAAACGTTCATTGTAAAGCCTATAGCAAAGTCATTGAAGGCTGAATCATATACTGATCTAAGACCTATATCCCTATTACCAATTCTTGCCAAAATGTTGAAATATTTGGTGTGTAGTATGGTGCATAAATACATTTCGGATAAAACGATCTTACCAGACGTTCAATCTGGTTTCCGAAGGAGCCACAGTACTGCCACCGCACTAGCCAAGGTCACTAATGGCATAGCAGAGCATATGGATGAGGCTAGGGTGTCGTGCGTGGTACTACTTGACTACGGCAAGACATTCACCTTGTTAATCATAGACTTTTCATTTCCAAGTTGGGCTACTATGGTTTTTCTGGGCGGGTCTGTGATTGGTTTGCGAATTACTTGTCGGAGCGTGTGCAGGTGGTGGAACTGGATGGAAGGAGATCGAAGCCCGCAGTAATGTACCATGGGGTCCCACAGGGAAGTACCTTGGGACCACTTCTATTTAATTTGTATACTTCTGACATTTGTAAGGTGGTCCGGTTCTGCTCCATGCATCTGTATGCAGACGATGTACAGCTTTTGCGTGGATTTTCACCTGAGGATTCTTGTAGGGCGATGCAGGAGGTGAATGAGGATCTTATCAGTATTTCAGAGTGGTCTACTAAGAACAGACTTATTTTGAATGCCAAAAAGAGCAACTATATTATCATTGGCACTAATGCAATGCACGACAAATTTGAAAAATTTAATTTTGTCACTAAATATTCATGGGTGCTTGCTGCCTGCTGCTGAGTCAGCAAAGAATCTTGGTGTTCTTTTTGACAAATTCTTGGACTTTCAGGCTCATGTCAATAGGAAGCTTGCTCTGGTTTACTATAAATTGAGGAGCCTCTATGAATTTAAATTGTTATTGCCTGAGCATCTGAAGCTAGCATTGGTTAAATCACTTATATTTCCGCACATGGATTATTGCAATGTTGTGTATTATAAATTCCTAACAGTGAGGTATCAAGAAAGGATACAACTTGCTCAAAATGCCTGCATTAGATTTGTCTACTGCATTGGAAAGTTTGATCATATAACGCCAGTGTACAGAGAAAATGAAATTTTAAAGTATAAAGATAGAGCCATGCTGCACTTTGCAGTTCTTGTTTCCAAAATTTATAATTCGCATAAACCATGTTATTTGTATGAATACTTTGTACTTAAGTAGGACTTACACACTTTGAGTCTTAGGAATGTGACTAGATTTGATATTCCGCTTCACCACACATCAAAGTTTATTTACCTTCAGGGCTATAGAAATGCTAAATAATTTAGAAACATATGAGCTTTTTACTAGCGCCTCTCTACTAACCTTTAAAACCAAATTTAAGAAACATATTATCGAGCATATTACCCAGGAATGATGTTATGTAGGAGAAGGTATACTTTAGTTTTAGGAAGGTAGCATGTAAGAACGCGCAGGCGAATGTTGCCTTTTGTGTAATGGGAATATACTACTGTATTTTTTTTTTATTGCATAATAAATATATGAGGGGTGTCCCTTTATTATTAAAATCAGAGGGACTGGCGATGGTTTGAAACTTTTTATCAAGAAAATGATAACAGGGATCTTCATGATCCCTCAAATTTTAGGCCAATTTCCTTGCTGTCCACCATCTCAAAATTGATATATATTGTATAATGTCCTACTTAAAATTGCATAATATTCTTAACAGCACTCAGGTTTGGTTCCAGGAGAATCTGCTGCGGTTTTCTGCGACTTAACTAAAGCTTTTGACTGTGTTAGTTCTGAGATTCCGCTTCGGCACTACCGTATCAGAGGTGTCACACTATCATGGTTCTCCTCTTATTTAAAAGTCCGTCGCCAGCGTGTTTTTGTGGCCTCCAACCATTCCGAGTGCGGGTCCTTATCATGGGGGGTGCCTCAGAGTTCTGTCCTGGGTCAAATACTTTTCCTCCTTTATATCAATGATCTGGCAAATCTTGATATACGGGGAAAGTTCACTCTGTTTGCCGATGATACAACAATCCTCGTGCATGGCTCAGATAGAGATGCACTGCTCGTATCAATATCAACAGATCTTGAGAGAGTCAAACAATGATTTGACAAAATCTTCTCTCTCTAAACTTCAAAAAAACCAAAGCTTTGTGCTTTAAAGGGGTGGTGAGGGATGTTACTGTTATGGGAAGGCCAATTGAGCAATGGATGAGCAGTAAGTTTCTTGGAATTACTATTGACAGGTTTGCGGCTCATATTATCAACCTTGCTAGAAAAGTGGCGTCCGGATGTTATGCTGTTAGATTGGTGTGTGGGGAACTTGAAGCTAAAATGGGAAGAACTGTATTTTGCACTCATAGAGTCGCGTATTCGATATGGGATCTGTTTCTGGGGTATTGCGAGCAACTATCTCATCCAGTTGCTCTTTGTTATACAGAAGCGTGCTCTACGATACATCTGTAGGGCAAAATCTCGCGACTCTTGCCGAGATTTTCTTTTCGTAGAGCAGAGGATTCTTACTATAACTTGTCTCTATATACTAGAGATCACATGCATATTGTATAAAAATCGGCATAATTTAATTATGGAGAATCCCAGATATCTAACGCGACTACAAGTTACTTGCACTTACATTTACCTATCCCAATATCAGCATTAACAAAAAAAATCAATTATCTTTGAAGGTAAAAAAATATACAACCATCTTCCACGCAACATCAAAGAGCTACCCTCAAGGGGCATTTTTGGATCTAAGGTGAAAGAGCTTTTAATCTGTCGGCCTTATTACACTCTCTCAGAGTTCTATAATGATTGATTTTAACCTTCACTTTATTGTGTTTCTTATAGATATTTTTCTAATGTATTGTGTTTTGTTTTACATTTTTCCTAATACGTTTTAATGACTATGTAGTGAGAATTTTAAATTGAGTCTGTTTTAAATGTTGTTTTAAATGTTTCCACGAATGACGAACTAGAGAATGAGGAAGGGAGAAGGAAGGAGAGGGAAGGGAAGTTTTGGATTTTAAATTTTAAATTAGTATTGTTGACATTTTTCTGTACTGTTTTTATTTTTATTGTTTAAACATTTTATTTGAGGGCTTTAATGTATTTTGTTATTCTATTGTATCTTTTTTCTTTTTTTCTCCTTTTTTGGTATCCTGTAAGCTTATTGGCTATATCGGTTTCTTTATTGTAATGAATGCATGCTCGAGTGTATGGTTCGATTTATTGCTTTGTTTAAGACAATTTGTGTTAAAACAATAAAGCCTATTTTGACTTTGAGATGACGTCAATATTGGCTGAGGCCACGTGAAAAATTATTAAAAATAGAAAAGCTGAACTTTTAACTCTCAAGAGCCGGTGGCTCGATCTAGAAGATATGGATGGAGATATTGAAGAACACAGTATTTCTATCTTAAATCAAGCGAACACTGAACATGAAAATTGAACAACAGCAGACAGACCAAAGAGTGAGCCAATGTTATCATCATGTGTGGTTAGCAGAAACTATACTGTTTGTCAAAAAAAATAATGCATTTATTAACACTACCTTTACATTTATTTATTTATTTATTTATTTATTGACGGCAGTGCCATTTTTTAACATTAAGACAAAAGTATAAACAAGCCTAAATCTAACATGTGTATGCTATAAATGAGGCAACATCCTCACATGCACCAACAGATGAACAGAAAATAGAAAGTAAAGAGGTAACAATAACATTTCAAAGAACTTACAAACTATCCATATAAAAAAAAATCCACAAATCTAGCTATTCACAGAATGAGACAAAGTAAGGCATACTACAATCAGAGTCTCTACAATCCAGCAAGGTTCACCCGAAACAATTGCATTTCAAAATGCTTAAGTGGACAGAAAAAATTTAGGAGAGGAAGTTGGTTAGCAAGGGACATTGACCTGGAAACAAAAGAATTTTTTCCGTAGTTGGTCCGGTGATATGGTTGATAAAAGGCTGGGATGTTTCTCGCGTTAAAAGGTGGTACATATAAAGTGATGTTGGAAGTGAGATAGGAACAATCAACAAGGGAGTTAAGAATTTTAAAGAGAAGGAGAAGGTCATGTTTATTTCTTCTTTCTTGAAGTGATAACAGATTTAGTCTCTGACACATTTCATTGTAGCTATATTCAGTGTCTCTAAAGTATTTAAAATGAATATAATGCATACATTTCTTCTGTACACGCTTAATCCTGTCAATGTGGAAAGCGTATTGAGGGTCCCACACTGAGGCAGCATAGTCCATAAGACTTCTAACAAGACTGCAATATAGAATTTTAATGGAATGCACAGTAGTAAAGTCAAAGGTATTTCGTCTAATGAATCCCAACATTCTCAGTGACTTACCTATGATTGATGTTATGTGAGGAACAAATGATAACCTATCATCGAGAATAATTCCTAGATCCTTTACGCTCTTAACTGATGGTAGAGTTGTACCATCAATGGAGTAATGAAAATTAGTTTTAAATGTACGACGGGAAAATATCATGAGATTGCACTTAGAAATATTAACATGCATTCCATTATCGCGACACCAAGCCTCAAATCTAAGGACATCCTCCTGCAAAGCAATGCAGTCGTTAAGATCTGAGATTACTTTATATATTTTCAGGTCATCTGCAAACAGAAGGAACTCCGAGGACCAGAAGCAAGGTAAAATATCATTGATAAAAACATTAAAAAGAAGCGGTCCAATGTGGGACCCCTGTGGGACTCCAGACGGCACAAGAATTTCATTAGACAGAAAATTGTTAATTTTTGACAATTTGAGTCCTGTTCGCAAGGTAGCTGTCTAACCAGGAGAATAGGGGTCCATTTATACCCAAAGTTTTAAGTTTGTTTGTCAGTATACTGTGCGGAACCTTATCAAAGGCCTTGGAGAAGTCCGTATAGATGGAATGGACTTCCTCACCACTCTCCAAGGCCTGTAATATAAACTGCGAATAAGTGAGGAGATTTAGTTCAGTATTTCTTCTCGCACAGAATCCAAACTGCTGATTGATGATTTCTGGAGACAGTAATGAACTTAGATATTTAGTTACAAGATTTTCAAAAATTTTTGGGATGGTATTGATGATACATATGGGTAGGTAATTTTTTATGTTGGACTTGTCTCCATTCTTATGTATTGGGACAACAAAACTTGCCTTCCAGAATTTAGGAAAGACTCCACTTTCCAATGATTTATTGAAAATAAGGTGTAGAGGCCTAGCGAGAATAAAGGGGCAATTTTTAAGAAAAATAGGATGAATATTATCGGGACCTGGGCCCTTGTGAGGATTCAAACTAATAAGTTCGGCATATGTCACTTATGGAAATAGAGCAACTGTGAGCATTAATATGATTTAATGACAACTCCTGATTCCGCTGCATGTCACAGTCAGAATAAACCGAGGAAAAATACTCTGCAAACAGGTCGGCAGCTCCGGGACCCATACCCGCGCTTTTATTGTCAAGAGTCAGTAAATTAGGTATCTCAGACGTGCTGCGCCTAGAATTACAGAAGTTCCAAAATAATTTAGGGTTGGTAGAAAGGTTACTTTCAGTGTTCCGGACAAAGATTCTATAACATTCCCGGGAAAGGACTGCACACTGAGACCTTAAGTTTGAGAAAACTTCGTAGTCGTGAGCGGAATTACTGTTTTTGTAACTTTTATGGGCAATCTTCTTCTGTATTATTAGATCAATTAGGTCCCGACTGAACCACCTAGGAAACACTCCACTGGACACCTTTTTGACTGGGACAAACAGATCAAAGCAACCATAAAGAATGTCATAGAATGAGTTTACCATAGAATCCACATCCAGATTATGTAACAGGTTATCCCAGTAGAAAGTGCCCAAGTAATGATTTATCAATGTGAAGTCCGCAGATTTAAAGTCATAGTAATAGTCTTCAACTCCGGGGCTAACAACTCTGTGACATGATTGCGGGATAGCTAGGTCAAAACAAAGGGGTGGATGATGGTTATCGATGGGAACCAGAGGATCACAATCATTAACAATAAACACTCTATGAGAAAGGACTAAATCTAGAAAAACTCTATTTGCATTATAAATAAAATTATTTTGAAAAAGATTATGGAAAGCACAAAGGTCTGAGATTGCAGCAATTTTTTGGGCGACCTGAGGTGGGACATATACATCATCGGAAGGAACACCCACTGCACATATGTCCTCGTTAGACCATGTGGCCTTAGGCAGGTTGAAATCTCCAGCCACACACAGCTCAGCCTCTGGGTACTTCTCGGAGATCATGTCAAGTGTGTCACCAACCATTAAGTAATGATCAACTGTAGATTCGGGAGGCAAGTAAACACAGCCGAGGATACACCGTACTTTTGTGGAGCCAATGGCTACATACACTTGCTCGAGAGGTGCGGTAGTAGGAAGGAAGGTGCAGGTTACTGATCTGCGTATGGCCAACAAAACTCCACCCAACCACTTCTTGCTGCTTGTTTCACCGGATCGATCTCTTCTAAAGACAGAATAGTCTCTCAGGCCAAGTTCTGCGTCTGGGATGTCATCACACAAATTGGTCTCCGTCAACATTATAACCTGGTAGTTGTGCAGAGCTGCGTTACATGTGAGAGTAGTAAGCTTTGTTCGCAGGCCACGTACATGGTGGTAGTAAATGCTAAGATTAGATAATCGAATAGGACGCTGGCCGTCAGTGTTTAGTTTTCCTGAATGTCCACAATGCGCGGAACAGCCCTGATGTACCTCACCTGGATGTTCTTCTCACCTTTGGATGTACGTTCCTTAAGTTCGCTTCAGACCCGTTTGTCTATTTCTTGCTGTTTGCGCGTGAGATCAAGATTTAGGTAGATATTTTTACCTCGGAGCTTACGGCGACAGCGCATCAAATCAAGTGCATCTTCATGCGAATTCAAAGAAATTTTTTTGCTGCAATTTAAAAATTTGTTTTACAATACAAACTCTGTGACAAATAATATATTTGGTAAAACACATTTTTTTTGTGAAAGATTTTATTTTTTTTGATGACCACTGTAGATCAGCAGTAGAGTTGTAATAGTAATATATATGTTAGCAGTCAGCTGATAAACCAGAAGCGGTTCCCAAAACTGCTACGTTGCAGGATAGCCGAGCAAGCCGATAAGCGCGAGGAACATATAATCTGCTTACGAGACGGAAGGCAGTCTTTGTGATACCGTAGTTAATATTGTATGTTTGACATGACCAATAAATGTTTTTGTGAAAAGTATGAATTTGGAGTATTTTTGATAATGATAATGAAAAGTAATTAAGAGTTTTCATATATCCAAAGAATATTGTAACTCTATTATACATATATGAAAATTAAAACATCTTCTCCTAATTCAAAATCACTTGTAAGAACCCAGTGGTGAAAATGGTATGTTAATAAAAGGTATTAAATTAACATTACTGTGGAAATTTCATAAATATAATTATTTCAGAAAACCTTGTGGCTAGAGGGTGTGAACCAGTGCCAAGCACAAAAGAAGAGGAAATAGAAATAAATGATTCAAATACAATGAAGGATGGTGAATTTTATCATAGTCTAATTCTATGCTTATAAATAATTTACCTCACAATTTATTGACAATCATTTCTTTTTAATTATCAGTAATTTAGTATTACCAAATTCCTTTTAATTTTTTAGAAACCCTAAATGGCTTGCCAAAGCTTCTATCAAAAATACCTAAAAAGGGATGACCAAAGAGCACTTCATTAACAGCAATTGGACTTCCAAAAAAGAGTAGGAAAACTAACTCGTATTTACTTCCTCTAAATAAGTTATGGCCCAAGGACCAAGATATTGAAATGCTAAGCTGGTTTATTTGTAAAGATATGGCCTTCAGGGCATTAAATAATAATAATAAAAATAATAATCTTTATTGTCTAACAATCAATTTACAAGACAATCTGACATACTAGTAATTAATATGAACTAACTGTGTTGTATAACTATAATATATAAAAAAGTAATAACAAAAAAAATCATCCAAAATACAATACAATTAAGGAAAGAAAAAAAAATAAACCGTAACCCACCCCTCCCTCACAACCATGGCCAATAATAACGTTAGTAAAAATAAACCAACACTAATAAAGGTTTGAAATAATGAAATTTATTGAAATAGTCTCCCCCTCAAATTCAGTGCAAATTTAGCCGGTGTCAAAACGCTCACATCCATGTCATTACAGGTTTTGTTAAAGAGGGTAATAGCTTGAAAGAGTGGCATTCTAGCCAGAAAATTGCTAGAGGGGGTATGTACCGTACTGTCCGAGAAGGAACATGGAAATATACCTGGGATAACAGGTCGGGACAGTTGATGCAGGACCCACACAATTTATAGAGCAATGGAATATGTTTTTGGGGTTCTTGTGCTAAACAGCTGATGCATACACACCTGCTGTTAGTAACAATAATGCATATTTTGATTTGATCTGATGTCATTTGTTGTTTTGTCTCTGCTTTAGGTTTTAGTGATTTTCTTGAATGTTGTGTTTACCAACGTTACTATTTATTTTATGTACGTGAGGGATCATTTTAGCAAGTAACCTGCTTTGTCAAAGAAATTTATTTTAAGACAATAAAGTATTTTTCGACTTTGACTAAGTATTCATCTGACAGACAAAATTAGTTTCATCCATCTGGAGGGGCATATAGCTTGTGCAAACTTACCTCTGGCTGCAGGCCTACTTCTTTGATTCTGTCCACCCCTGCCGCCTTTTTGATCCCTGACTTGTTTGTTTTTGACGAGTGTTTCCTCTTTAACCATATCGATGACTTCGTCCGGAATTCGCAGGTATTTTATGGTGCTGCCGCGAATATAACACTCGGGCATTCTCCAAAACTTGTCACCGTCTCGAGAAGTACAGATGACTTCTCTCAGGTTAATATTCATCCAATTGTCGCAACTCACCAGATGTCCATTGTAAGTTTCTCCATTCTTCAATTCAACTAACTATAACAGATATCATTTAGTCATTAATACAAAAGAGCTAAATACAAGATACATTTTCTCCTAAAAATCGTCTTCAGTGTAGTCTATACTTACCATTGGATGATTTTGGGCAGTTCTAAGTAAAGAAAGCGGCAACTGAAAGAATGAAAAGAATAATATAAAAGTCAAGTACCTAATTAGGCATTGCTAACAGATGATCTTACCATTTTGTATTATATTTAAAAAAAAGGTAAAACGCTTTGAAACTTAGACGAAGCTTGGAAAATATTTATTTATTCAGAATAATCAAAATCACTATCAGATCCAGGCACAAACACAAAATAACCACCACGATTAACCACAAAATATGTGGATCATAGATAAATATATATAGGGGGAATGTGGATCGGGTGGATCCAGGAAAAGCTAAATCCAGTATCTAGTTATAGGGATGGGCAAAAATAACCGTTTTTTTAGAATAACTGGATTTTTCAGTTTAATTAACCGGTTACAATTGCGGTTCTTTTCGTATCGGTTTAACCGGTGAACCGGTTTCTAGAAGGCATAACCGTAATTCGTAATCGGACTAAAGATTTGGCCGACGCAGATAGTCGATATAATACTGAACTGTCTACGAGTCGGAGTGAAACAATGAAAACACAAAATACGATGTTGATCATAAAGCATTCATCATTATCATTTAATTCATCCATCACGTCAGACCGTTAGCTACTGCTAGCCACTGCTAGAAACAATAACAAATACCTACTAAGAACCTAACCTAAAATTTATTATTTCTTTGTGTTTGGTGGTTGCTTTTTGCTTTGCTTATATATACTGATTAGTGATTAGGATTATAACATGAGTCCATCTAAAGTTAAAACCAAAAGTGATGTATGTATGTATGTGAAAATTAACCGGTTTTTTGGTTAACCGGTTTTTTTTGGACACATTTTTTTAAACGGTTAAATTATTTTTGTAAATTACCGATTATCAAATAACCGGTTTATTTTCGATAACCACCCATCTCTATCCAGTTAAGATTGAACTGAAACCATAGATAATAACCTGGAAATACTTCCGATTCGTCTTCGGTCGAGTGTGCACGTGTCTGGTATCGGCCATTTTGTTCCAGCTCAGGGGCTGTGTAAACTCCCCGAATAGGATTCGGACGTCCAGCCGGGGATAGGCCCGTGCCAGCATCAGATTTTTATGTTTGTGATCGTCCAGCCGGTGGTGTTCGAACCTTAAAACAAGCCGTGCAAGTACATGTCTGAGGCCCCAGGAGTACATACTCGACATCCTGGGTTCTCTAAAAATAGTATCACTATCCATCAGGTGTAACTAATCTGGGATGGGTCGCCCCAGCTCTTACTAAGCCGGATAGAGGTCGTTTCTGGCTGAATTTCTCACGAAAAAGGCCAATAGAGAGTTTACTACTACTAATAACCTGGAAATGTCCTATCATAGAACACCTAATCCCACTTATCTCCGTGCAGCCTCGTTCCTGGACATTGCCATAACTCGGGGAATTATCAGGACTTCTCAGCTGCTAGAGATTAACGACCTCAACTCTGATCACCTTCCAATCAAGATTAGCCTATACTGTAGGGTCCCCTTATCTAATGACACCGTCATTTCGTATAGGAATATTGATTGGAGGGTGTTCAGGGCACAGCTTAATAAGTTGACTGTGATCCCCGAGCAGCTGACAACAGTCCAGGAGCTAGAAAACGAGGTGGAAACTCTCACGTCAAATATCCTGCGCATCCGTGATGCTCTGTGCACTAGGGTTGCCGTGCACCCTAGCACCGAATCCCTCCCTCCCTGAACACATCCTGAATCTTATAACCTTTAGAAATCATTTTCGACGGAGATGGCAAAGAAACCGGACACAAATGAGATCCGCTCGCATTAATGCGCTGTCGGAGGAAATTAGGGTGAAAATACGTGAGCATAGAAACCAATCAATACGATCAGCAGGGACGACAGTTCCCTATGGAAGCTGGCCAGGCGAGTCCGCGGAGGCACAGCACAAATGCCTGTGATAAGGCATCTAGGCCTAGAATTCGGCGACGACGCCGGAAAAGCTGATGCTTTCGCGGATTACCTGGGCAGCGTCTATAGCGCGGTGCCTGACACTCTGCCAGAACAGGAGCTCTTTACGCGTACTGTAAACACATTCCGGCAATGTAAATACCCTATTCCTCCGGCAGTACTTGATGGACTGAGAATCACTCCAGCGGAAATCCGCAAAGCTCTTAGCCGTCTTCCGAGAAATAAAGCTCCCGGCCCGGATGGTATTCCGAATTCAGTCCTGAAAAATCTACCGCAAAAAACCACCATCCAGTACATACACATGGTTAATGCGGTTATTCGGCTACAACATTTCCCTTCATCCTGGAAAATAGCGTGCATAATACACTTCCCGAAACCGGGGAAAGACCCAGCATTACCTGCATCTTATAGGTCTATCTCGCTTCTGAGCACCCTCGGGAAGGTGGCTGAAAGGCTAATATTGCCGAGGGTAAACAACGAAGTAGAGAAGCTTAAGATTCTCCCACAGGAGCATTTCGGCTTTCGCGGACAGCATGGCACCGTCATGCTGGCCGCGAAAATAGCGACCGACGTCTACAAAGGTTTCAAGAACAAACAGTCAACCGCCCTCTTACTACTTGACAGAAGGCTTTCGACAGGGTGTGGCACGATGGGTTGCTGTACAAGTTGTTGGCAATCCACAACATGCCCCTTCACGACTAAAATAGGCAATAAACTCTCAGCCAGTAGGAACCTACTCGCGGGGGTGCCCCAAAGAACTGTATTATCGCCGCTATTGTTCAATCTTTATATAGCAGATATCCCGTCATGTCCTAATACCCACAAAGCCTTATTTGCTGACGATACAGCAATTTATTCCCTTAATCCTCAAGCAGAGATGGCTAAGGAAAATCTCCGGGAATACATGGATATTCTTGTTCCATACTATGAGAGGTGGAAGATAACGCTCAACCGCTCTAAAACCGAGCTAATTACCATCACTCGAAAGAGAAAAGACATTAACGTCACCCCTCTCATGTTAGGAAACACTCCTATACTCCCACAACCGAAGGTGAAGTATCTAGGCATCACCCTAGACAACAAACTTAATTTTAGCCGGCATATACAGGCAATATTATAAAAAAATACAATGGTAAAAAGGGAACTAACATCACTTGTGACAGCCAGGTCATTCCTTAGTCCTGGTAATAAACTAATCCTATACCGCGCCATCATCCGGCCCGCTCTCCTCTACGGCTCACCAGTCTGGTGTTCCGTAGCCGGGACTCATAAAAAGAAATTACAGGTTATGCAAAACAACTATCTCAGAGCTGCATTTTCTTTAACCTTACGGGACCGCATCAGAGTAGAAGACCTGCATGCGTGGGCGAAGATGGAGTACATCGAAGAGTACATCGACGCCCTCGCATGTAGGTTTTTTGAAAGGCAGATCGCAGGTTCCCCGCTCACTACCAATATAGCAAATGAACG
>MU182989.1:203051-244978 GCA_016904865.1 Pissodes strobi | reverse complement strand
ATTGCAGCCAGTTCTGGTACCATAGCTGTGGTTGTCATTGTTACGAAGGTAATCTTTTAAGTTGTTTTTCATTTGCACGAGACAAGTGAGGATATAGACAGATGGCAGTGTCAAATTGCCCAAGCCTATAAAACTGGGCCTGCAACAAGAGAGACTCCTCACGCAGCGTCGCCCCATTGCAAAGACCTTGGATGCATGAGGTGAGTGTCCCCAGCATAGTACAGCATAGACCAGTCTAGAGTGAACATGGCCATAGTATGCACTCAGTAAGACCTTTTCAGCATTCTTTAGGCTTCGTATTAAATAGGCATTTCTACTTAGGTCACTTGTCATGTTGCAGAGCATGATGCTCCCAAGACAATTTGGATTGAAGATAGACACCAAGAAACCTTTCTGGGTCAACATGATCTACAAGAGGCCGTAGAGAAAAGTCTAGTGTTTTTCTGGCCTCGTTAATACATAGCTTATTTGCCAAAAACCACTGCTCTATTTCGGTCTGGGCCCCCACGGTCCGCTGGTCCAGGACGCTCAAACTGTCCGCTATATTAAGTGCTGTGGTGTCATCAGCAAACAAGATTATATCCGTACTGGTGTTCTCAGAAGAGGCACATATATCATTTAAGTACAGCAGATATAATATCGGACCAAGGACGGAGCCCTGAGGTACCCCACAGCTCACCACTCCAGGGCTGGACCTTGCTCTGCTGTATACTACATCTTGTGAGCGATTCTTTAGGTATGAATTTAGAAGGTTGACACTAATATTATCAAATTTGTAGTTAAGCAGCTTCTGAACCAGCAGGTCATGAGGTACGCAGTCGAAGGCCCTGGATAAATTGAACAAAGAGGCTCTAGCATACAGCTTTCTCTCGAAACATTCCTGTATGTAGGCAGTAAGAAAAGTTATTGCTGTTAAAGTTGATTTATTGCTCCTAAATCCAACTTGATATGGGTTAAACAATCCACTGGTCTCCACATACTGACACAATTGAGCCTTTAAGAGTGACTAAAAAATTTTACTAAATATTAGGACTACCGAGATTAGCCTGTAATTGGCCACGTCATCAGGGTCTCCCTTTTTAAAGACAGGCACCACATGTGCCATTTTTAAGCAGTCTGGGAAGATGCCGGCATTGATACTATTATTGATAATTATTTTGGTTAGAGGATAGATTATTAAATTTTTCATTGTTTTAACTATTCTTACATTTATTTAAAAACAATCTTTACTTGGACTATTTTTGAGGTTTTCGTAACCGAGGTGAGGTAGGTATATGGGACCATAAATGTATTCACCACTATCACCTTTTTTAAGTAATTGTATCGAGCAAATTTTATAGGACACGTAACTTTAGAATAGGCGAGGACGTGACAACCCTGCATGGCGTAGCGGGCACGGTGAAGGAGTGATGCCGGCATTTTGACTGGTGAATGTCGGTCGAGTGGCGCGCGGTGGCGGTGTGTAGTGATAAAGTGATGACATGGTATAATTATACTATGATATTAGCAGTATTATTATTAAATAAAGCTGGAGGGTGAAAATGGCTTAAGAGCTGCATGCCTTTAGTGTTCATCTCGGTATTCATTAATAAATAAAAGTTGGCAATACATGTAGATAAGTAGATTTTTTGAAATGCTTTTATCTTTATTTCTTTTTTTAATCGCTTATTTGATATCAAACATCAAATTACTGCAAACAATGTAGAAAACATACAAATAATAGCATACGTGTGTCTAGTAAAATAGAAAACTCAAAAATTATACTAAAAGTGTTATTAACCATTATTTCTTCTTGTTTTCTTTTACTACGTAAGCAAGTATAAATTCGTAAAAATGGGTATTCGAAAAAAAGTTGAAAACATAAATTAATGCCTTGATATAACAGTTTTTTCCTGGGCCGTTTTTATAGCATTTCTTCAATAATCATTAGACTATATTTGCCTCAAACTATATATTTCTATGAAAGTATATAGGTATTTCTATACAAACCAACAATGGCGAAAAACGCACAAACAAAAATAAATAATTCAATAAATAACATAATATATTAAGAAAACACTAAACCTCAAATTGTAAACTAAAAAAAAACATATTAATAAATATTTTTTTGAATGAAGTAGCAAATTTAAGGAAGGGCGTATGAACAGCAAATTACTTAATTTCTAACACTGGGATTTTGGATTATTACTAAATAATGATCTACTAGAGATATTTTCTAATAAAAAAACTAAATTACGGAAAAAACAGTGTATTGTTAACCAACCAATTTGTAATAGATTTCTGCAACATAAGAGACCTAAATACAAACATAAATTCGATACACCAACATCTACAAGCAAATAGACCACACATATTAGTCCTTACAGAAACACAAGTATGTTCTACAACAACAACAGTAAACTACCCATATCCTGGTTACGACTTACATACTCGATTTAGACACAAGTTCTTTTCAACACTAGCTACCACTTTTGACTCAATACAGCTCGATCACCCCAGTTCAGAAATAATCGTTCTGGGAGAATTCAATGCCCACAACACCAACTGACTCAAACATCACAACAAGATCGACAACGAAGGTAGAGAAGCTGAAGCATTTGCCATCAGCTACGGGCTTACTCAACTTGTAGACTAACCAACTCGAATCTCAGACGAGGGGCGAGTTCGCTGCCCTCCTGGATCTTTTTCCCACCACCAATCCTGACTAGTACACAATTACAGTTGGTCGGCCATTAGGTACTTCCGACCCACAAACTTATTACAACGGTTTGTGAATTGCTACTCAAACAGAAGAATCCACCATTTCCTCGCAAAATCTGGCATTATGATTCTGCTGGGACGGTCTAAGGGAGTTCTACCTAGATTTTCCTTGGCTCGACGTCTGCTTTGGCACTGACGACCCGTCAGTCTGCTGCGAAGAGATCACGCAAGTAATCTCCTAAGAGTAAACAAATTTTTATTTGTGTGTCAAATTAATAATATGGTAAACAAATCTGCGGTGCTGCTGGACATGCACTGCAAAAGGTATACACCATATACACCATATTTGGTTTCTTTCGCGCCTCTTTACGACCGACTTCCTCCTGAACCCTTGCATAGCAGACGCTGCATTTTCTTCTGATCTTTTTTCCATTTCTGTCTGTCCTTTGCTCTAAATGGTGGTGTCCACCTTTGGATGTTCTTGGTCTTTCCTGCTGTTCCTCTAATTGTAAAAGTTCATTTATCAAACTTTCTCGGAAATTGACGATTTTTATTTTCGTTTTTGTAATATGTTTGTAAACTACCAGGAGTTAACTATAGTCGTGCCCAATAGCAGTTCTAGACCTAGTTTTCTATATCACTTCACACCTTTGCGCAAAGTAGTAACCTACGATTCCATTTGGTCCGATAAATCAAGCCCTGCTTTTCCTTTGTTATAGGCTAATATTGCCGATGGTCTCTCAAGGGGTTTCCGTGATTTTCGACCCCTTCGTTGCGCTCTTACTTCACTTGCGATATTAGAGGACTCCGGTAGAAGATCTTCGTCTATACCTGAAGTAGCACGTAGCTCAGAAGAGGATGTTACTTGTTGTTCACTTTCTGCAGTCTGGCTTTGGTCTATCAAATATCCTATCTCAATAGGAGATGAGCCACTAGTAGAAGGCTGTGGGTCAATTTAAGGGGAGAGGGTCTGTGTTCCGGCAACACTACTTCGAGTGTCTATGGCTACTACTTCTGTAGATTTTGTAGGAACCATAACAGGGGCATGCTTTGTTGACAAAACTCTAACGTCTCGAGTGTCTTTCCATTTTATCACCACGACTCCGGATTCATCTTCCCGGGATACCATTTCCCCTCTTTTTTAATTTGCCTGCAAAACTTCTTTAGGGATATTTTTTTGATTGCCCTGAGTGTTCCGATCACATGTGCTTTTCTGGCCAATAAAGTTTTGTCCAAGTCGTAGGTGGTATAGAAGTTGTCAACGTAGAGAGTTCTTCCGTGATCCAACATGCCATCTAAGAGCTTCATACAAACATTCTTTGCCAGACCCATTTCCATTTCGCCCGTGGCTGATTTTCCACCATAAACACGTAGGGACCAGGTATATCCTTTAGCCGAACATAACTTAAAAAGTTTAATTCCATAGCGGTGGGCTTTGTTTGGAATGTACAGTCTAAAAATCAGGTGGCCTCTCCACGGTACTAAGGTTTCATCAATGACTACACTTTCTCCAGGACAAAATAGGTTTTGAAATTTTTGTTGTATAAGATTTACAAGGGGCTGAATCTTTCCCAAGCAGTTTCCCTTTTAATAGCCTCATTATTGTTAAAATGGATCATTGCCAGTAACAGCTGGTATCTATTCCGGGAGATGATAGATTGTGGAACCTCCCGTTTCGAATTGACCAATAGTCTTTCAGCGAGCTAAGTTTCGCTAAACCCATCCATAGTGTTAAACCCAAGAATCTCTTGATTTCATTATTATTGGTAGGAGACCACTTCTTAATTCGAGCACCTTGTGTCTTTCGTTGGGAGGCAATTTTTTGCTCTGCAAATCTGTTCGTCTCTGTGACGATGAAGCTGATAACTTCATCGTCAACAATTAGACTAAACACCTCCAATGGTGTGAGATTTTTGGGAATTTCCTTCTGTAACCCCTCGGGCCCAGTAAATAGAAACTGTTTGTGCTTTGCTTCATAGTTGGACTACTTAGCAGGCTCATTAGGTTCTGTTCTATCTGCAACTTCCGCCTGATTTGCAATGTCCTCTTCAAATTCTTCTCTTGCAAGCTCTTGAATGATGTCATTTATATTACGTCCTTCATCTTCTGCAGAAATATGCCCAGTGGAATCATCTTCGGATGAGATAACCTGTTCACGATGTTTCTGCAAATTTAGTTTCCACCCGGGATCCTCGATCGAGTCATCGGAACTGAAGTCTGTGTCACTATTATCACTCCTAATGTTTATTTCTTCCACTATTTTCTTTAGTTCTATTTCAGTCAATGCTCTTTTTCTTTTACTCGTTTTATTGTTTTTTTTTTCACCTCTTTTTATCTGCAAAATAAAATCATGATTTGTGATTTCTACGAGTGTAAAATAAAAGTTGCATTTTAGCTAAGCTTTTGTTAGCAAAAATGCAAAGCATGATTCATCGAACTGTTCTGGATTTTTTTGGTCACGAGAAATCTGAAAAAAAAATATCATTCATATTACAGGAAATCTGAAAAAAAATGTCATACATATAATGACGTGGCTCCACATGTAAAAATATCTGAAAAATTTCATGTGGGGCCGCGTCATTCATATATGAATGACATAAAAAAAAAGTGCAAAATTTATAAAAAAAAAACAAATAATTTCCTCAAGCCGGGGCCGCACATGCGGCAGTCGGCGAACTGCGAATGTTCGCCAACTACCGAATCTAGCCAAACGGAGTTCGCTTTTTCATCCACACATGCGGGCATTGCCGAACTCCGATCGAAAAAGTGGGAAATGCCGAATGTTTGCAAGAAAGTTTAATTTTAAAATAAACGTGAATAGCAATGATTCTGTGACAATTGCTGCGGCTGCTTTTGTCCTGTAATGCGACAGGTTTTTATAGCTCTAGGCCTGAGAGACTATTATCCCGCAAATGGTCAGACTCCCCTCGAAACAAAATCCTAGATACCTGCTGGATTTCAGGTTAATAAAAGTAAAGTAAAAATATGCTACATAAAGAAAACTACCTAGCTAAATAATGAATATGTATGTATATAAACAATATTCAATCTACGCAAAAATGCCACAATACAAAATATCACTTGCTTACTAGGTGAAAGGTGAAACAAAACCACTCTCACAATCTCCAACCGTTGTTAAAAGCGAACTACAAATGTCCGGACGTGTGAGTGACTACACGAACAACAGCGAGGCGAGCGCTCGTCCTCTTTGATGCATGCAAATTTACCGACACCGTGCGGGAAAATGCGAGCGAGTTGCCGAACGATTTGCCGAACTGCAAACTTCCCATACGCACTGATCGCAGTTCGGCAAACCCTTGCTCGGAGTTCGCCGAATGCCGCATGTGTGGCCCCGGCTTTGATTGGTGTACTATTTGTCGTAAAATATATACCAAACCACAAAAAAAAAACAAGAAAGAGCATGCACGCGAAGGCAAAGCCTAGCAGTTAGTAGCGGTTCGTCAAACTAGCCCATTAAAGCAATGTGAAAAATATTTAAAATTGTTGGTTTATTAAAATAAAATAACTAAGTAGATGCCTGGTGATATGAGTAGAACATAATATAGCCGGTGATGGTAGCATATTGTTACGTTTTACCATGGACTCTGACGAAATCACAACTTTTACTATTTTGCAATAATACTAGTAATAAAGAATAAAGAGAGCTCTATTTATTCTTTATCACTCTGTACAATTGTTACGGTAATTTTAACAATTCCGTAACATCAGGTTGTTCCGAGTTCGCTTGTATCTATTTTTGGTTTGAAAAAAATAACTTCATCTTCAACCTATTTTGAATTACTGTCTGAACCGACCTGGTAGCAACAGTGTGGAAAATTCCGCATTAAATAGTACGAAAATATTAATAAATACTGAATTCTTATGTTGCCCATCAAGTTCATTTAAAATTAATTTTTGTCTTTTAAATATATCAGTCGATAATAATTATCTAGTTAATATAAAATGAAAATTAATATTATGGGTTGAATCTACATAAATACAGCAGTAGAAAATATTATTTAAATTTTTTAAATCATTTCAAATATGCAGCTCATATTTTATGCTTAAAGATCGGTCGCTTCGTACGGTGGAAAAAGGTAAAATATTTGTGACAACTGCGCGTCGGTGCAATTTTTTTGAGATGTGATTCTGATGGAAAGGTAGGACGGGAATTTTAGATCTCTCCTGTACCGACGACCAGAGTGAGAGGTTGAGAAGGAAAGCTTGATATTTTCTTTATTTCTTGCGTTATGCGATTTTTATTTCACGTTTTCTATATAGAAAAGTCTGTAGGCAAAATGAAGCTGCTAAGCTTGTGAATCTCTGATATCTGCCTGCTATCGTTTCACATACCACATTGCCTTTTGCCGTGGATATGTTAAATAAGCTCGCGAATATCTGATATATGCCTACTATCGTTTCGCATACCACGTTGTCTTTTGCCGTGGGTATGTTTTTGTCTGTAGGGCATGTGGGATAGTGTTTTTTTGGAGCTTAAGGCTCTTGGATAAGAGGAAAAAAGGACTTGATCCTACAAAAGCAGGGGTTATTGAATTTCAGTTTTAGTTTAGCAACCCAACTAAAGAATCGATCAAATTGGCCTATAGGGTTCACATTTAGATTCTAGTTAGAGGTAGCAATTTTTAGAAATTAATAATCAAAACTGTCTATGGTGTGGGAGATTCAGTCTAATTTTCTCTAGTATCGTTATCGCGTGTTATGAGTTATTATGGGGAATCAGAGTTAAGCTTAGTTAGTTATTATTAGGCCAACCTATATAAGCATTTTATCGTCACTTCGTTATTTAAAAAATACCTTCTCAAGCCGTTCTTGACCGTAGTGGGTACAAGATCATAATCGCTTTGTTTCTCTATTTCTATTTAAATTTGTCGTTATCTTTGTTTTTGAATTAAGCTGATTTTTGAAGCAATAATTGCATTCTGATTATCTGTTTAAATTTATTGATTTCACTTTTGTTTTGTCTGATTATTGTTTTCTTTCGCTCAATTGAAATACTGTTAATGGCAATATTTCTTGGCTTTATTTTATTTATTATTTTGAATCTGTTCACTGTCTAATTGAAAACATAATTGCTTACAGAAACAATTCTGTGCAAATTGGCGGAGGCAAATTTAATTAAATATCATAATTTTCCTTCAGCGTGTTTTGGCATTTTTCAGCATTGTTAATTGAGGAGAATTATTTATCGCTATCTCTTGCCAAGTTCTATATGAAAAACCACAGCTTAGACAAGCGCCTCTCCGCCAAATTGAAACAGAGTTGTAACAACATTCTTGGTGAACTCTTTAACTGCCTTGTACTGGTTTTTTTTTCATGCTACTGAGTCCACACGCACTCGGCCTACCAGGACAGCTTCCAGTGACGTGACACTGGAGCAACTTCCAGTAAAACTCTCCAGGAAGCTCGGAGGAACCATAAGGTGATTAAAGGGCAGCTATCACCAAGAAAATTCAATAGAATCTTAAGTTTCAACCCTTATTTTTGTTAGAAGGAAATAGAATAATTGTTTTTTTTTTTAAATTTTTAATCTTTTATTTTGCACCTTTTCACAACAACTACACTCGGAAATAAATTTTAATCAGCATGCTCCGAACCTATACACCATGAGTTATTATTCAGTTTATATTTTTAGCAAATTAAAGTAATTATCAAAAAGGAAAGTGCATTTGTGGTTTATAGTAACAAATTGGCTTTTTATTCGAATTAATATAGTAAATAAACTAATGAATAGTGTAAAAAATAAGGTAATTCGAAGTTTATCTTAACACAATTAAACACACTTAACTACTTTTATAACTTTACAACTATTAGATCTTCGCCATTCAGAACACAATGATTAACTAACTGCAACTCGCGTTCTGCCCGCTATTTATATACACTCTTAAATATATCGCGAATACTCCGGAGGAAGCGATTATTCTCGATTAGGGCTGCACGCTGCACGCATACTACAGCACCCGAATTTTCTCGGCCGGCGATGACTCATACGAAATAACGTAGGCGCGACAAAGCTAGTTCTATAGGGTAGCACAAAAATATTCAGATGGTTGCTAGCCATGACAATATAATATTTTATTACAATTAGAAATTATCATAAAATCAAATTAGACAAAATAATTGAGAATCCATTGTTATTGTTTTTTTATTACACACATTTTTTTAATTGGAATAGGGCAAGGTATAGTCCAAAACTCCTAAGCAAAGGCCGAATGGTACTTAGATCTGCTCAAAAAAGCACTGAAAACTTTTTGGTCACAATCCACTGTCTGCTCCAACGGAGGATTTTCCAAAAAGTGACCATGTGACCAATTATATAATCGCAGCCGATAGAAATTTAGTTTTTGCCTACCTCACATTTCTACCAACACTACCTATAGATTATCAAAATACAGATTTGGCAACAATTATTGTCCAGCACATCAACGCTTCCTGTCAATTTCGGAAACAATCGTCCAAGCATTTGACATAACGGAATTCTGTTTTAATTAATTACAGAACCCAGCCGCGAGCAAAACGATTATTCAACCGCACAATTGTCTAAAATATTTTACGAGTACCTACAACGCTTCGCTTGACCCACGCACTACCAACCTGTTCTGACGACAACTCACCCTTTCATGATTAAAGCGCAAACTATTGATTTTTCACACGGTCCGAAATAAAGAAAAACTGCAGCTACAGACGTCGAATTCACCGATTTCATATATTAAAGAGAAGGTAGTAGCACAGTTTAAGAATATCTATAGACTCTGGTAGTAGCACAGTTTAATCTATAGACTCTGGTAGTAGATGGCAATATCTAGCCTAAATATAATAAAATCGCTGACTTCCTCACGTAACCGATTCTGCCGAATTCTTAAAAAATTAAAAGTACTTAGATTAGAAAATTTAGAAAATCATTCAGTTCACAACAATATTCAGACATTGTTGGTCAAATGAAGGAATGGAAATATCAGGTGCTTAGACCAATATATGTAAAACTGGACTGTTATATTATTATCATCAACATTGCCCCCAATGAATATAAAAAGTCCCAAGGATCGGGTCCAGACTTTTGCCTGACAATATAATAAATTCGTATGGTTATGATTATTTTGTAGGGCGTTTTGCAGATTTAGAGTACCGTAAAGTTACGTAACATTGACCGATTTTGAACTTTGAAGTTGAATTTCTTCGTTTTGGCGTAAGATTTTTGAATAATTTAAAGACGTACAGGGTGATCCGCTATATTTTGACCAATGGATTTCTTCGTTAATATTGGGTTTAGAAAGAAGTTTAAATTAGGGAACTTTTAGCATTTTTCCTGAACCATCACAGAATGAAATCAGAAAAAACAATCGAGCATCAGAAGTCATATATTTTTTATTAGTTATGATTTTTTTAAATGGAATACCTGGTTTTTCTTTTCACCGTTTGATACAGAATTCTTTTCTGATTTCAAATATATAAGGGTTGATGGCATTATTTTCAGCCGTTATGGAATTATATTGAATTTTATAAATATGCTTTTTTTATAACTAACAATTTAGTAACCTACTTTAATTATTTGTCATGGTTATTATTGTCTCTCTAACAAGAGGATGATAATGTCAGTTGATTTCCTATGAATGATGGGATAAATGTGACGCATGTCAAGAACATAGACGGCGTCATCCAAAGGTAAATAATATTTCTAGTGTCAACACTTTTCGAAAAAATTTTAATCAATAAACAGCACAATATAATAATTTATTGCAAAGTTATTTTAACAGGTGCTCAAAGTGTCCCCCGCCCATTTGAATGCACAAGCGGTAGCCAGCTTTCAATCGCTCTACGGCATGTGCAATAAAATCGGGTCTTTCATTATTTAAAAAATTAATTTCATTTTGTATATGAACTTCCATTTGTTCAATATAATTCAGCCGCATTGAACTTATTTTATCTTTCAAATATCCCCACAGAAATGTATCTAACGGGGTTAGGTCCGGACTGCTAGGAGGCCATCCGATTACTCCACCACGACCAATCCAAGTCCAAAAAAAAATTAACGATACCCGTCCAGATCGCATAATTTTAATAGTTAAAAAAGGATTCTGTGATGCCCTAAAATGTGTATTTTTGGGATTAGGAACCGATGCTGTATTGAAAGAACTTCTGTCCAAATAATATTATTAAATAAATCTGCATCGTTCTGTAATAAATTTATCATATAGCGACAATATTCCAATCGCCTTTGCCTTTGTTCACCAGATAACTTCTGCTCTTTGTATAGTTTATATTAATGAAATTTAAACTTTTTTAATATCCTAAAGATTCTTTCATACGATTTTCCTAGTCCTAGGTACCTTGAGCAGTTTCTTATAGAATTTTGGGGATTCCCTGAAAATAAAAATTTCATTGTGTAAATCACCTTCAAAATACAAAAGAATAGCAAGTTCTTCATCTTCAAGTATTTCATGGCCTCTTGTTTTCCCTTGTAAAGTTTTTCGGGCCGATCATTGATTAAAAATGTCTCGAAAAGTGTTGGCACTAGGAGTATTAGTTACCTCTGGGTGACGCCGTTTCATAGGAAATCAACTGACATTATCATCCGCTTGTCAGAGAGACAATAATAACTATAACGATTAATTAAAGTTAATAGGTTACTAAATTGTTAGTTATTTAAAAAAGTAGATATATAAAATTCAATATAATTCCATAACGGCTGAATATAATGCCATCAACCCTTATATATTTGAAATCAGAAAAGAATTCTGTATCAAACGGTGAAAAGAAAAACCAGGCATCCCATTTAAAAAAATCATAATTAATAAAAAATATATGACTTCTGATGCTCGATTGTTTTTTCTGATTTCATTTTATGATGGTTCAGGAAAAATACTAAAAGTTCGCTAATTTAAACTCCTTTCTACAACCAATATTAACCGAGATATCCATTGGTCAAAGTATAGCGGATCACCCTGTACATGGGGGCTTAGAATATGGCTTATGATTTTGCCGTTTGATCTTTTAATCCAAAATTTTATAACAATTTAAAAAAAAAAGGTCAAAGTTACAGACGGTGGACATAACATTGACCGGCTATTTAAAAGCGACGGCGACGATAATTTTAAGTTAGGGTTCTTATCTTATAACTTTGACCATCCGAATCGTTTTAAAAAAAAATGGTGAGCATTTTGCTATTTTTAAAATAAAAAAATACAAAAATTAGGTTGAAAACAAAGGTTTATTGCATTAATCATAAATTATCATTAGTCAAAAAAATCCGTACACACTGAATAGAACTAAACTAATTAACTAACAAACAAAAATTTTAGATATAGGATGTTAATACCTACTTATTCAATTTTTAGTTCCAAATGCTCCAATTCAGGAAATAGTAAACCACGTTTAGTGTCATGAAATGTATTTAATTTTAAGACAATAGAGTCTTTGGTTACTATCGTAATATCTTCCACAACGGGCCAAATAAATTTGGAATATTTACTTCTCATAAACTTTACCTCGTATTCTTGTGCAACGGAAGTTATTTGAGCAACATAGTATTTATTTTTGTTATTTGCAGTATTTAGAGATACCACTACATAATCACCCGCAGCAAATACCTTTGCCTTTTCTGGAACAACAGAATCAATTTCTTCTTTAAATTTTTTTCCCAAAATCTACCAAATTCAAATTTTCATTAGTTGAATCCTCGTCACTAAGTTCATCAAAGGAGGGCTTTTTAATCATATTAGCTTGCCAGGTTTCAAAACAGCTGTCTTCTGAGGTTTCAGCATGAAGGGAAATATTTTCATCACTTATTTCTGAACTTTCGCTAAGTTCTCTTTTTTTCTGCGACTTTTTATTTTTAGCCACCTTTTCTTGTTTGGATGATGAACCTGCTTCTGGATTAATATCATTTTTGGACTGAAGATCTTCTAAGCCTATTCTTTGACCAGGCTGGACGTTAATCTTAGATTTCCTTTATTTCTTAGGAACATCTTGATTGCCGTATCTCATGGATTTTAACATATCCACAACGACTTGAGAAACTAAATTCTGTGAACCCTGTTGATGGTCATTTTGTTGAGGTAGCCTGCTTATCACCGCATCAGGATTAAAAGGCATAACCCCGCATTTTTCAAATCCACATATCAAATTGGTAGAATGATTATCTGGGCAAACAAAATCGCAGAGATTTTTCAAAAGTCGAGGAAATTTGTCTTTTTGGATAACCTGGGATTTCTTTTTTTTTTGGTTACTTTTCCAGGTATCAAGTATATTACGCCACTTCCTCTTCAACGGTGCGTAAAACGCAACGTCCAGAGGCTGACACAAGTGGGTTGAAATTTTGGGAAAGCACGCAAAAACAATGCAGTTTTCTTGGGCGCATTCGAGCACTTGTGAAGAAAAGTGGCTGGCAAGATTGTCACCAAGCACGACAATTTTTCCATCCTTGTGCTGTCTTCTAACGTTTGGGACAAATAAGTGGCAAAACCAATCTGTAAATATGACAGAATCGAACCATCCACTTTTGCTTCTATTATAGCGTGTATTTGGAGGCCCTCCTTCCGTCCATGTTGATCAAATGTGTTCCGCCTTATACACAACGTACGGAGGTAACATCATCCCACTGGCGGATCCGCAGAACATGAGTGACACACTGGCCTTTGTAGAATCACGCACTCGATCAGGATATTTGGTTTCCTTTTTAAAAATGAACTTCTTTCTACCTGGATCGTCCGCCAGGTTAGTTTCGTCATAGTTATAAATCCTACTGGGATCAATAAAATCATCTTCATTGACGAGCAGAGTTTCTTTCAGTGAGTTGAAATACCTATTCAATTCTTCTGGTGTTAATTCAGCTTTCGAAACTTTAAGATTTTGACTTAATTTGTGGCTCAGCTCTCCATGTCGCTTAATAAATTTAGTGACCCATCTAAGAGTTGGCATGTTCTCTTTAAATTGAGGCGCCGTCTCTCTCTTTCTGTTTAGTAGGTCGCAAACCAAATGTTGTAAATCGATGCGGCTAAAAGGAAACCCCCATTCGCTGACTTTTAACGCGTGACCTACTATAGCTTTTCTTCATCTGGCGTCAGTATGAATGGACGGCCAACTTTACCAGTATGTATCTGCATAGACTTATTTATTAAGGTACCTTTCGGTATGTTGAAAGTTTTAGCTGCTTCATTCTTTGATATCTTCCCTGTTCTTATCATATTTAACGCCTGTTGTAGTTTGGCTTTATTTTCGCCTCTATCGTAGCTACAATACCTTCTTTTTGGTATTCTGAAACAAAAAAGTCCCTAGGTACATATTTAACTACTTAAACAAACCCTAACTTTGACCGCTACAGTAACTTTGACCATTGGTCATAGTTATCGCCATAAATAGTAAATTTGAGGTTATATCAACATTTGAAAATAAAAATCTAAAATACTGGAAGATAGCGGTCTTCGTTTATGACAATCATTTCACAAGACTATAGGGCACTTACCGGTACAATTTCAACAAAAACTGTGCACTGAATATTAAACTGTGAAGTAAAGTTTACAGGTTAAAGAATTTCCACCTGTAGTAGCTACAACGGTCAAAGTTTTTCTGGGAGACCTGCTTCAATTCAAGTGCGAAAACGCTTTCGCGCGCCATCTGTGAAGCAGTAGCCGACTTGCCGGCATAGTTAAAAACCAGGTCGCGTCCGATCGTATTGCACCGGCCTGACATTAAACTTTTTTTGAGTTTTCGGTCAATGTTGCACACCCGGTCAAGGTAACGTAACTCTACGGTAATTACAATTACATACATGTTCGAAATATTAAAGAAACAACATCAAATACTGAATTCATTTTGCTCTTTACCACCGACTTTTGGTACACCCTATAGAGGTAATTTTATGTTTTATTCAAGGAACACCAATGTAATGATATAACATCATTTAACAAATATCACTTTATAAAAATTTACAATAATTTCAAAACTGATATTTTGTTCGTATATTGGCATTTCTGTGAGGCGTGTTAAAATACAGCTTTCAAGATGTAATTGTGTTTTTGACTACTTCCAAGCCAGTCGCAGAAAGAAATGTTGGTACATAGAAAATGGATCAAATGCATAAAATATAAGTCACAAAAATTAGTGTCTTTAGGTATTAAAATATACAAATTCAAAATGCAAGTATTGCCTTACCATTGCTTCACAAAAGGTGTTCAACGAATTCTGAATATTCAAAATGCTAAAAGTTTCGTGCTCAATAGGAATAGTATAGGTAAATTATTTAGTCTTTGATTTGGCATGGAAGAGAGACGAATTTTTATTTTTGTTCTGACCCCTATTTAGCATTCTGGTGCCATACCCCGGCTTCCCCTCCTGTTGATACGCCCTTTCTTCCAATCAAAGCGAAATGGACATATCATAAATGTTCATCTGCCATTCACACTAGAAGACCAAGACCTGATCGCAACTATAAAACTAAATTAGCTTTCAGCCAACTGAGCCAACACAACAAATCAAGTTGTTTAAACGAAATTTATTCCAATTTAGAGGTTTATCGCATAAACACTAGACAATTTCTGGCCAGATTTGAAGAGAACGAATTGGGGCAGCAAAACAAACCGCAAGAATTAAATTACAACGTCCAAGTTCTATTGTACTTTTATGTCCTAATGCGCAATCGAGATAAGTCTAGACAGAATTTGATCTGAAAGGTTTCAGGGCCTTTCTCATGTTTCCGGTAAGTGATTTTAAGAAAAGCAATCCTAGGATATTTAGGTTGATTTTGAGACTTTTCTTGATAGAGATAATTGACGTGAAATTCCAGAAACACCTAACGAAGCCTTGGAAGTGTAAGAAATATATGGGCCTAAGCTCTTACGAGGGCGAGGCGAGGGTCCAATCCGAGACTCATAAAATATCTATGATCAAATAATTCTTTTATACACATTTATATGCCATGCCAAGGCAATTTATGAGATAGATCTGTATTTTAGAATTTTCATAAGAATTTCATAGAATATCTAGGATGACGAATGGTTTCCAGGCAATATACAAAATTAGACAAGCGTCTAGCTCGCGTCTTCCATGTCTTTACGGTCCAGTCCAGCAAATTACTTTCAGCTGGTTTGGTAATGTAGTGTTCAGGCACTGTGTACTCGTGTGCGGCCCGTGTTCAATTCCCGTCGATAGCAACGCGTGTTTTTAATTTTTTTTTAAGGTTATGTTTGTTTCTTTTTTTAAAGATGCTTGAAGTTGACAGGTACTCTTTTAAATTCTCGACCTCCTTTCATAATCATCATGCAAAAGCCAAAGTACAATTGGTATCTTTAGACACGAGGGTAAAGAACCGGTTGATCAATAATTGACCATGCATGTTTTCTTTCACTTACGCAGAAAATTAAAAATTATGATAAGCAAAACGCTTTAATTCTAGTTTTCAAATCTCCCCCCTTTAAAAACATAAAGTGCGCATGCAAGATTCTTAAAGCCAAAATATTTCGGTGCCTGTAGACGCTTGTCAAAATTAGCATTTTGGATAGTTTTTTTTTGATTATGAGCATCGCTTGTTTCTTAAAATATAGCAACTCAGCGTTGTCGTTCAAAAGTGTCGATGCCCTAGGGGAGTTCTGCCTAAAATGACATACCCTAAACATATACCCTTATATCTAGCTACAGAATAACTCAAACCCAACTTTTTTTTATTTAAAACTAAGCTAAAAATATGTAAGTTTTAACAAAGATAATAAAAGTACCATAAATTTAACCCACGTATTATTTAAACATTTTTTCTTTTAAATGGCTGACTATGCCATTTTAGGCGGATACTCGTACAAAATGACACTATGTCGTTTTAGCTGGAAGTTGTGGAGAAATATAATATAGGATTTTTTTTTGAAAGAGTTTATTTGAAAAGTAGAAATTTCCACATTTGAATCATTTGCATACATAAGTCACATGTGAAATATTTGGTTTTTGAAGACTTCACGGCACATTCTGCGTGTGCTCACGACGAGCAAATTTGGCATTTGAACCAAAATTCGTTAGGCCTTGACCTAGAGTAGAGGTCATTACAAAAAAAACACGCCACGTCATTATCATAGCCAGCTTGGGTATCACCAAATGGCTGCTCACTTTCTTTCTCGTATGCATTCGGGGGAGAAATCACCAGACGCTTCTTTACTTGTCTCGCTGTTTTGCGTCGTTCAAGTTCCGCTTTTGCGTCAGCTTTCTGTTTTTGTTCCTCCAAGTTAGGAGTGGTTGTTAAAATGTGTGAACCAGTAGATTTTCGTTTTCGTTTTGTTTCCCTTGAGGTTACTTGATGTATTGAAGATATTTCTGAGAGTTTTACGTTAGGCGCAATGCTCGACACGTCTGATGCACCAGCTTTCAATGTTGTCTTGTCATTAGTCTGGATTGCTCTCGAAGTTGATGGAATTGCTTGCAAAGTATTTTGTTTTTGTTGCTGAGGGTGGACTTCATTTTGTCCTACATTAGTAGTTTCTGCTGGAGCAAAAAGGTAATCCGGAAATATTTCAGGGTTCACTGGCCAAATTCCAGTTTTGGCAAATCAATTTTGGGCAACACTAGTTTGTGCAGCTTGGCAGTATGCTGCTGAAAATAACGAAGCTATCTGAAACTGTGTGACGACTCTTTCAGGGTTAGCCTTAGCCTTTAACCACTTGGAAATTTCCTGGTCATAATAAGTCTTCATAGGGCCATAAAAAACATGTCAAGTGGTTGGAGGCGATGTGTAGTATGAGGAGGGCGGCACAACATCACGATACCATTTTTTTGGCATATGTTAAAACCTCAAGGCTTTTATGTCTTGAATGCCCATCTACAATTAAAATCACTTTCTCGTCTAAACTCGGTTAAACACACTTTTTGAAATGTCCCAGCCACTGTAGAAATACTTCACCAGTCATCCAACCATTTTCTTGAGTCAATCCTAATGTTCCTAGAGGTGCTCCATCAGTAAGCTCATCTTTCCACCTTTTTCTTGGAAATATTAGAGCCGGAGGGATGAAGTGTCCTACAGTGCACATACAGCACACCATTGTAACGTGAACACCTCGCTCAGCGCTGGTAATAGCTCCGACTTATTTCTTGCCTGATGGCGCAAAAACTTTTGGAGGTTTCTGTACAGTTGACAATGCACTTTCGTCAACATTGTAAATTTTTGTAAGGTCTATCTTATGTTCCTCGAGACAAGACTGATAAAGCTCAAAAAACTTTGCTACTTGGGTTTCGTTGAATGCCATAGCACGCGCTGCTGAAGTTGCTTCAGGTTTTCTTAAAACTATGTCAGGATTTCTAGCCCGAAAAGCCTAACCAGCCATCTTCTTGTCATGGGAAAATCGATGTTCCACCTGCCTGACGCTTTTCAGCTTGTTCGTAAGCTAATTTGCGTACATCAGTAACCATTATACCAAATAAACGTGATTCCAAAAGTTTTAAACGCTCCACTAGTTCTCTTTCAATAACAGCTTCAAAAATGGGTCGGAAACGTCCTAAGCCATTGTTGACACCATGAATAACTTTATTAGTATTTTAGCTCTTCGCCTTAGGGTTGCCTGAGGAACTCCAAATAATTTCGTTGCTCTAAGCCAGCCCATTCCTTCATGCTGAACTGCATTAATTGCGCGGCGCATACTTTCTTCTTCCCAATTTTGTCGGGTACTTTTTCTTTGGTATTTACCAAACATCTGATATTTAAAAATGAGCCTTTACGGTTCTAAAAGATGTTTTCGCCTGCAAAAATTAGCTCAGGGTAAAATGACATAGTATGTCATATTATCCGACTCTAGTATGTCGTTTTACCCAAGTTGCATGTTCGACAAAATCACCGAAATATGTTATTCTAACCTGAAAAATAATGCAAACCCGAATCATTATAGCAAAGATGATTAGTCACTCGGTGTGCAAAAAATCATAAATTAATGCAAATACTGAAAGTCTTTTCCTCCCTGAGAACAACAATTTTCCTCCCTCTTCCCATAAGTATTCGAATCTTCATATATCAATAGTGGCACATCGGGGTGGGACATGACGTCAGAGGTAGTAGAAAAAACTATATACATACCTCAGGAGTAAAGTGCTTTTCCTCCCTTGGGTATTTAATGCCCCCGCTTCGCGTCGGGCATCAAACTATCCGCGGGAGGAAAATCACTATTTTCCTCCCTTGGTATGTAAAGAGCTATTACACATAATATTAAAAATAAAAAAAAAACATGTCTTGCCACTGGAATCGAACCCGGGCCGACGTATTGCAGACTCAGCATCCAACCACTGAGTCACGAACCAGTTGACAGCAATTCGCTAGACCCTTAAGATATGGTGTTTGCCAACAATGTAATGCGCGCGCCACTCTAGCGCATCAGAGGGCTTGATGCGGTACGGGCAACGTCTTCTGTCGACGCGGTATAATATTTTCCAAACTGATTAAGATGAGAAAAGCCAAGTCTTCATTTTTTCTAAGATACTATAAGTAGCTTCTTTTTTAGTAGTAGTTTAGTTTTAATTTAATTCATTCAAGTTTAACTTTGTTTGTTTCGTAAAATGTGGCAACCCAGCGTTTTCTTTCAAAGGTGTCAACGCGGTATAATATTTTCAGAACTGATTAAGATGAAAAAACGAAATTTGCACGCACAGGTTACTGGTTATGCTCAAATCTTAAATGGTATTAGCAACGTTGCCAAGTCTTGAGTTTTTTTAAATACTACATGTAGCTTCTTTTTTAAAAATGGAAGCGTCTATCTCTTCGTTTTAAATGAATTCAATTCAATCTTAACTTCGGTTGTTTCTTAAAATATGGCAACCCAGCATTCTCCTTCAAAAGTGTCGACGCGGTATAATATTTTGAGAACTGATTAAGATGGAAAAACGAAATTTGCTAGGCTCAGATTACCGGTTACGTTCAATTCTTATATGGTGTTGGGGAAACACCCCAACAAGTGTATTAACTTGTCTTTTTTCACCGGATAAGTTGGTGATAACACCCCGTATGTATGTAGCATGAATGAGTCATGATTGACCCACAAATAGATTTATTTCACCCCGGGTACAACCCAATTTGTGCATTTAAATTAGCATATGCCAGTTCTTCAAAACCCCTTAGTCCAAACCTGGACGGACGATCCCTTAGTTAGAGCCTGTACACTAGTACTGTCGGTATAATAGATTACAATATAGCAAACTTTCACTCGTAAAGGAAAGCGTTCTTAATCGTTTTCAATTCAATATATTTTTGTCTCAATCAGCATTGTGAAAATAGTCTGTCAAAGAAAGAAAGAAGAAGTTTTCCCCCTCTCAGATAAAAACCGACGCGTAGCTTTCCCGCGTTTTTGTCCCATCATATTTCAGTACAGTTAAAATACTCACTCAAGCAACAGCTAAGTTGCTGTTCGCTGTCATTTCGCGCCAAATAAGCCATTTTCTAGTTTTGTTTGCACAGATATTGGAAATATCTGGTGTACCTCACTTATCTTTGTCCAAGCTTGGACAAAGACCTCCTTTGGGCGTTTTTAACGCGATTGTGAGACTACAGAATCGTAGCATCTCTCGTCAAGAAGAAGTAAAATGGCGGACTAACGTTGCTGGTCGAATAATTCTTGTAAGCAAGGTGAAAGCTGGATTTATGGTTTCCGTAAACACAAAAATTAAGCTTGGAAAGTAACGAAGTAAAATCTCTCCCCGTTGAAGACAGGTAAAGCAGAGTCAAGGTGCAAAGGTACGCTGTGTGAAAGTTGCTAAGTTGGAGAACTAAAAGTATTAAAATAAGAAAGATAGAAAACTCATTTTTAAATCAAACAATCAAGACTTTTTAGTAGATTTTCCTAATTTTAAGAAACCTTTTGAATTATTAGTTGTATGCTTGAATGAACGAATGGTTGCAATTATTCTGAGAATTGTACATATATAATTTCTATTTAACATAGAAAACGCCGTTTATTTATATCTATAATATTCAAATGCAATTTACACCTGCATTATTAAAGTAAATTAAACCGAATACATGATTCAATTCCTCTCACTACCCTATAGTAAAACAGTCCATTAAAAGTGGTTAATTAAGATACCACACCCTCCTTTATGGTATTAAACAATAATAAAATCACTTGTTTATCCCGACCATAAATTTGGTTGCATTCGAGCCGGATATTTTCATAAATTTAAAAATAAATTTGCTCTCCGGATCATAAATTTCATCCGATCGAGCCGGATAATTAAAATTGAGCTCATTCGAGCTAGATTTTCTAGGTCCTTCGAAAAATATTGAATTGAAACGTGTAAAAAAGGATTTGAAATATTTGATTTGATTCGTTGTCATATTGACGTAGTTAGTTATTGCTTACTGTAAATTGAATTAGGTATTTACTGTAACTCTTTGTCGCACCATTTTTTTTAAATCGATGGACTTCCTGCAACCAGCAGGACTCTAGACACTACTAGCACTGCTCAAAAAGTGAAAGACTTTAGTGGTAAGTTTTACGAAACTCTGTAATTGACTGTTAAATAAAAACTTGTGTACTGTATTTATTTCCTCATTGATATTGTTATATATGCACTGTTTTTTATGTTGTGTTGATATATGTATATGCACTGTGCTTTATGTTGTGTTGATATTGTCGCATTTCTATTGATATCTTTATAATTTTTGCACTGTGTATTTTTAAAAATATTTCATAATGACTTATGAACAATTAAAAGCTCTACGAACCAGTGTCAAGGTTCAAATCACACGAATAAGCAATTGGATGCATGCAAATGCAGACAATGAGACTAATGTTAAACATTTTGTTTTAAGACACGAGAGAGTAGAACTTGCCTTCAGCAAGTACGAGCAAATTCAAGACTCTATTGAATGTATCCCTGGGACTGAAACACTTGACACTGAAATTCGCGACGAAATGGAACAGACTTGCTTTGAATTGATCGTTCAGATACAAGAATGTATTGAGAGGTTAACTCCACCCACACAAGTGGTTCCAAATTCTCAATGTGTAGTTCAGCAGAGCTCCCCTCCCCCTTCTGTAAGATTACCAGAGATAAAGATCAATCCTTTTAATGGTAAAATTTCTGAATGGAACTCTTTCATTCAATTGTTTGATACATTAATCACAGATGACACTTCACTAAATGACATACAAAAATGTATGTACTTAAAGTCATTTTTGAGAGACGAACCTTTAAAAATCATTGAAAGTTTACTGGCAACGAATGATAACTTTGAAGTTGCAATTAACTTATTGAAAGAAAGATACGAGAACAAATTATCAGTGATTAATGCTTATTTCATCTCGCTATTAGAAATAGACTCTGTTGTCAAATGTACTGATCCTAATTTAAGACAATTTGTAACTGATCTAAAGAAAAATCTTGATTTAATTAACAATCTTAATTACTCCTACGCACAACTCTGGGAATTTCTCTTAATTTATTTATTTGAAAAAAAATTAGATTTTGGCACTCGTAAAGCCTTTGAAACAGAACGAGATATAAACATGTTGCCAAAGCTCACTCAATTTCTTGATTTCTTACACAAAAGGTGTACCATTCTAGAAAATTTGTCATCTGTGGAAAGTACTCACAAAAATTCTCCAAAAAGAGTCTCGTTGCATGTAAGGCAACAAAACAAATCAGTTCTGTGTAGTTTTTGCAAGTTAAACTCTCATAAAATATACTCTTGTGATGAATTTAAAAAGCTGTACCTCCACCAGAAGATGTTCTTTGTGTGCTCAGAAACATCATACTCTTTTGCATAATTCTCAAGTACACACACCTCAATATGGTTTCAATGGCCATAGTTCTCCCTCTTTTCAAGATAATGTTTTTGATAATCAAAACTCAGCAGCCCACGGTAGTCAAAATGATCAACCTATAAATAGGCACTCTCTCGACAGAAGTCAGTCATGTCTCTTTCAAGAGCATGATACCCTGCCTCCTCAAAATAGAGGACCCCCTCAAATATCTCAAGATAGGTATTTCCATCAGATATTTCAGAATAGAGACCCCCCTCAGATGCCTCTGAATAGAGCCCCCTCTCAGATATCTCTAAATAGAGATTCCACTCAAGTGCCTCTGAATAGAGCCCCCCCTCAAAGATTTCAGAATAGAGATCCCTCTCAGATACCTCAAAATAGAGCTCCTCCTTTGATACCTCAGAATAGAGGCCCTCGTTTTAATGCAAGTGCAGAAAGTCAGTCACAAGATACACATTCATTGAACTTATCCACTCTCTCGAATAATAATTCTCATGTGTTGCTAGCTACAGCCCGTGTCACTCTGTTTGCTGCTAATGGACGTCCTGTTCAAGCAAAAGTTCTCTTAGATTCTGCTAGTCAGAACTCCTTTGTAACCAATCAGCTCATAGAGAAGTTAAATTATGTTCCCTATAACAAATCACTTCATATAAGTGGAATCTCTCAAGGCAGTATGCAGTATGAGGTCGAATAAGATGGTTGATGTGAGGCTGTACTCCAATGTGTATCATAACAGAAGTTTTAAGTTGACTTGTGCTGTACTCGATAACATAACTTGCAAAATTCCGCAAGTCCCCATTGATAAAGATAAAATCAGACATCGATATGTTGATTGGTGCTGATTTCTACTACGATTTGATTTTAAATGGTGTATATAGTAACAGTTTAGGTAAGAACCTCCGTGTCTTGCAGAATACTCATTTAGGATGGGTAATTGCAGGAAACGCTCCTGTTTTCAATCCTCGTTTGAACAATAGTTCACCTCATCTTAGTGTTAATAACCCTGCACGTAGAAACGTGTAAGGTGGTTTCCCTCTCTCTTTGTGTGTTCAATCCCCCGAGCAAAACTCTCCAAATAATTTAGTTAAGTTACCCCTCATGCCACTTTTTGAGCATAAAAAGCAGTAGCATTCTCTAGTGTTAGAAAACGGAATCATCGTTTGCATCATAACCAAGTGTTCCCCTCTTTTGCCCGAGTATGACAATACTCAATGATTGATAATTTAATGTAATTGAGATTACGTTAAATGTTGTACTTTGCGAAGTCAGCCAATATAGAAACGGATCACAATCTCATATTATGTAAATTATTAATGGAGCAAACCTGTAGAATCAAAAAATCGCCAGCTTACATTGAAATATACAATGCAGAGTCGCTAGAATCAGACAGCACGCGGAAACTGTATGAAAACAGGTTAACATATAAATTAAAGGAGCTCGACCTCAAAGAATGTGAGGTGGAAAACTGCTGAAAATAAATAAAGAAATCCATCCTTCAGGCGGCTGAAGAATCCATCGGGAAAATAAAAATAAATACAAACGTGACAAACACCATTAACCCATGGTTTTGTCAAGAAGTGAATGATCTCGCAGAATTAAAAAGAAGAAGCTACCTAACATACAAAAGCTCCCCAACCCACCAACAACATGCAGAATACATATAAACGAGAAATAGAGTCAACTCATGAATCAAAGCGATCAAAATCACGAGCGATATTTGGCGCCAAAAGACGAACGTGGAAGATGTTGAAAAATAGAAAGAAGCCGACTAATGAGTTTGTTCAAAGCAAAGGAGTCGCTATAGAAACGTGGGAAGAATACTTTGGATAATTATACGAGGCTGAGGAAACACACGAAATAGAATATTATACGGCGTCAAGTGCAACAATATCGGAGATGGAAATAAAAGAAAAACTGAGGGAGATTAAAAAACAGAAAAACACCAGGAACAGACAATATACCAAACGAACAACGAACTCTTAAAATACGGGGGACCCGGAGCTCATAATAAACCTTACAGATCTGTTTAATAAAATAACAAAAATACCAAATGACTGGCATAAGAGCACAACAATCCCCATCTTCAAGAAAGGATACAAAACAGCTTCTGAAAACTACAGAGGAATAACCTTATTATGTACAATAATGAAACTGTTTACAGGCCTGCCAAAGGATAAACTGAAGATACAAATAGCTCATAGAGAAGAACAACAAGGATTTAGAAAGGGTAGATCGACAACAGACGCCATATTCATCACCAAACAAATAAAAGAAAAGGCCATAGCATATAACACACCGGCATTTATTTGCTTCATCGCCCTAACTAAAGCATTTGACAAAGTACAATTGAATAACGTCATCAACATCAACACCAGCCAACATAGTAAAGGTAACCTACAATCTCAATACCGCCAATTCCACCCAAGTTAAAGCAGGACAACATAACATGAAAAGCATCCCAACACCAGGAGGAATTCAGCCTCAGCCCACTCTTATTTAATCTTCTTATGGATAGAAGAAGTAGCGACCTTAAATATGGGATACAGAATGAACAACAAACCTATCAGCATGGTATGCTATGCCGACGATGCAACAATATTCGCCGAAAACGAAGAAGACTTGCAACGACAGCTATTCAAGTTCTACCAAGCGAGTCGACAACATAATATGTGCATATCCATCGAAAAACAAAAAGCATGACCATCGCTAAAGAACCACTCAGATGCAAGCTCGTAATTGAAAATAAGCCCATAGAGCAAGTGATGCAGTTTAAATACCTCGGCATGAATATCTCCAGCAACCACGATCCAACAAGGAACCTTAGAGGCCAAATTAATAAAGCAACAGTAACATCAGGCTGTCTAAGAGAAATTGTATCGGTCAACCAATACATGAGAATGGACAGTAAGATTAAAATCTACAAAACATGCATAAGACCCGTCATGACATACGCAATAGAAGCAGGAGAAGACACGAACAAAACCAAAAGCATGCTACGCGTAGCAGACAGAAATGAGGGTGCTGAGAGCGATAGCCGGCAAAACCCGAAGGGATCACATAAGAAACACGGATATAAGAGAACAATGTGGAGTACAGGACATAGTAAGATGGGGAAGGCAAAGAAGACGGAAACTGTACAACCACGTCAAAAGGTTGGCACCAGTGGGTAGCCGACTACCCGGTAGACCACCAAATAAGAGATGGAAAGACAGCTAGCAATCCACATCACAAGAGTTATTACAACGGCAAACCCGATGATCTCATATGAGTATAAGAAGAAGAAGAAAAAATTTCAATAAATGGAATTATCTCCTCATTCTTATCGGACTTAATCAATCGCATCACTATAACTCCCAAATATTAGATGTTTATTTCGTTTATTTCTTAAAAATATGGCAATCCAGCATTTATGTTCATAAGGGCCGAAACTGTCTAATGTCTCCAGAATGGTTGATAAGGAAAAAAAGTAAATGCTACATAAGGGTTTTTGGTTGTGCTCGATCCCTAAATTTCCATGGGAATATTGACAATTTTAACATTTTTAGATACTTCCAACGTTAGAACTTTCTTTGCGATAAAAAATAATTCTAAATTTAACGTTAATTAAGATAAACGGATATAAATTAAATTAATTTAAGTTAATTAATTTTTTAAATTAAACTTATGAATCTCCCATATCAAATCCTGTTTGTGTCAAATTATTCTAATCTTCTTTTTAACAACATAATAAAGTTGCTAAAAATTGTAAAGGACCCCGCACACTTTTAATGTGATTTTAAAGAATGACGGAATTTGATGAAATTTTGGTATGTTGTAGTTCTTGGCCTTCTGATGAAAATGTCCCATGGGCCCAAAACGATCCTATGACTGGTTTCCGAGATACAGTGGCGGAAATGGGTTCCTTGGAAAACAAATAAATGTATTTTTATCTTAAGTGGCTGTGTTAGATGTAACGCGATAATTTTTATGTATAAGAGGTACTCAAAAACTACAAGTATTTTTATTTGTCTTTTTACTTTCTGAAAAACTGACAATAGTCAACCTTAGCTTGCCAAAACCATAAAAAATATTTAATTTCTAATTAAGTAAGTTATATATTAACAAAAAATGTGGTATGTATACAATGTTATTTAAAAATTGAACATTTTAAATAATTTCTGGTAAGACATTTCCTTCGAGATTTCCTAAATCTTCAACACACTCTAGAACATTATTGCTTGGGTATTTAACTAATTCTTGATGTCGAGTATAACTTAAATACCAAATAACACTGGCAATGTGCGAGCACATACCTACCACTTTTTTTCCGTTGCGAGTATTGTTGTATTTAATAAATACTTGATATTTTGTTGCATTTTTGTGTCGGGAAAAATCCTGACTCATACTTAATTATTTATGTTTAACCCTGTATCTATTTGCATAAGATGACCCCTATGTTCTCCAATATTGTCCTGTATATATATGAGAGTGACATCTTTAACTGAAACACTCCAAATGTAAGATGTCGTAAGATCTAATATGGGAAATTCCAATGGATCATTTTCTATATCCTGCCATACTCCCTTCTTCTAATTAAAGCATTTTCTTCAATAAAACGTTGTAGGTGGTTCGGTTCTTGCGCTTTTTGACGCATTTCATTAGCTAGTTCAACAGTAGCATCAGATATGTTGATTAAAGGATGGTACCTATAAGGCAATGCAAAAATTATTTTTAAAAAAATCTGCGACGTGAAGAATGTGTGTGTTTGGTATTACGTCTCTTAAAACATTTGATATCGTCTTAATGTGGCTGTTTTTGGATTCTATAATCCAGCGTGTTTTAGATATAAGTCTGGCTTGGTTTTGCATCGGCCGTTGTAAGTTGGGATCTTCGTTGTAAGTTGGGATCTTCGTCGTAAAAATGGAGGCAGGTCTGCGCTTATTCCCAATGCATTTAGAAATTCCACACAATATCTATCCTCTGTCAAAAATAAAAATGTAATTTTCCTGAAAATAATTTCTCAATTGGTTCAGGTCATCTTCATATTGGTGGATTAAAATATTTGCATCGTTATTTGTCGAGCCACAAAAATAGAGATCATGTGTGGCTAAAATATATCCATCTGGAGCCACTATCAAAACAGCCTTTAAAAGATGATATTTTTTTATGAAACGAAAACGATTCTCTTAGAACTTCAAAGTTTTTGCTTTTTGGAATTTCTAATTAAGTTGCATCAGTATAGGCAATTGCTTTGGGAATTTTATTTATTTATTTATTTATTTATTTATTTATAAATAGATGCCTTATGTTACTTGATATTTGACCTAAAACTAATACAAACTTAACAATATATACATATTTACAAATAAATACCTATATACTACCGACTAAGGTGGTACCTAACAAGCGTCCACCTGAACCTAAGATAACTAAATAACTGACATGACACAATTTTAAACTAAATGATTATTCTAACACTGCACTTTTTGTATTCTTCGGCTTCATGCAGTCCTTCCTGGGTTGGGGGGGGGGGGGCGTCCTAGTGTCCTAGTCCTTGTTCCTGAGTTATAGCATCACCTCGTGGATTACTTTGTGGATCTTCCTGAACGGCATTTCTTCTATTGTTAGTGTCCCAATGTTCCTGGTTAGTTCCTGTGTCCTCGTCGTGTACCTGAAGAACTTCGTGGCTTGTTCCTGCAGTCTCTGTCCCAGTGGCCTTGTTCCGGATTCTCTGTACAGTGTCCTTGTTGTCTTGAAATCTTCCCATCTGTAGTTCATGATTGTGCGTAGCATCTTCCGTTCCAGCGTGTGTAACTTCTCCTGGTGGGTCTTGGCTGCGGAGCTCCAAACCGGTGCTGCGTACATGATGATTGGCCTAACGTATGCGTTGTACAGTCTGATCTTGATGTCTTTGTCCAGTCTTGACTGTGGCGAGATGTATGGGAAGATTATGTTGGCTGCTATTCCTGCTTCCCTCCTGGTTCCTTGTATGTGGTCTTTGAATGTCAGCTTCCTCTCCAGTGTGACTCCTAGGTACTTGACGGTGTCCGTGTCTTCGATTCTTGTCCCGTTGATCGTGATGTGTGTCCTTGTCCTCCTGTTCTTCTGGTTGAAGTTGATTAGCTGCGTTTTGGTCTCGTTTATCTTCAACTTCCACTTCTTGAAGTATTCTGCTATCATCCTGACGTGTTGTTCTATTCTTTACGTTGCTGCCATCTGCTGTGTGGATGATGTGAATACTGCTACGTCGTCTGCGAAGAGTGCTATCTGGTTGTTTTGCTTCCTGGGTACGTCGTTGATGTAGATGTTGAACAGCGTCGGCGATATCACGCTTCCTTGGGGGAGTCCTTGCCTTATTGTCCTTGTCCTTGATTCTGTCCTGTTGATCAGCGTTGTTGTTGTCCTGTCCTTTAGGTAGCTCATGATGGTCTTTGTGATTGCTGGTGCGATTCCTGCTTCGTGCATCTTGGTTGCCATGGCTCCATACTGTGTCGTAGGCTTTCTCTAGGTCCAGTAGTGCCGCTGTTGTCGTCTTCTTGGTATTGTTTGCTATCATTGCGTGGTCCACTATCCTGGCAAGTTGCATGGCTGTTGATTTCCCCTGCTGGAATCAGAATTGTTCCGGGATGATGACTTCTAGTCTTTGGAGCTCCGTGTTGATCCTCTTGTTGAGCAATCTTTCGTATATCTTTCCTAGTGTGGGTAGTAGTGATATCGGCCTGTACGACGCTGTTTGTGTCCTGTCCTTTCCTGGTTTGGGGATGACGATAATCCTGGCTGTTTTCCATGCCCTCGGGAAGTAGTGTAGTCTTATTGCTGCGTTGAGGATGTACGTCAGCTGGACAATGGCTTTGTTTGGCAGGAACTTGGCATCCTTCATGACTATTCCGTCCACTCCTGGTGCTTTGTATGGCCTGGCTCTCCTGATGATCCTCTTCAATTCCCGGGGGCTGGTGATTATCCTGTCCGTGTCCTGTGGCGGCAGTGCCTCGATTGCGTCTATTGTCCTTTTAACTCTTCTTCGTGTTCTGTCATCTGATAGATTCTCTGTTAGGCTGCTGATGTTTGCGAAGTATTCCATGAATGCCTCCGCCTTCTCTGCCTTGTCGGTGATGATGTTTTCCACGCCGCCTCTCGTCACTTTGATCGGTGGGACTGTCCATGGGGTCTTGCTGCGCTTCATTCTCTTGATGTGTTTCCATACGTTGTTTTCACGGCTAGCGGCTATGATTCGGTTATTCCAGGCCTCGTTGTTGTGTGAATCTAGCATGGCTCGGGTTACTTCGCATTCCTCCAGGTAGGCTCTCCTGTCGTTCGGGTCACGTGTCCATTGGTATGTCCTGCGGAGTTGGTTTCTTCTCGCGATCTGGTCCTGGATTTCTTGTGGTGGTTTGCCTAACTTCAGTTCTATGTTCTTGGGGACGTGGTGCTCCTTGGCGACGCTTATTATCCTGGTTATGGTTCCTATGGCTTCCTCTATTTTTGCAGGGGTGTCCAGGTCCCGGTTTATCCTTAGTTCCGTGTTGATTTCTCTCCTGAAGTTTGTCCAGTCGGCGTTCCTGTAGTTGTACGTGACTCTAGGTGCTGCGAGGGTGGGCTGGTGTTTGATTTCGAACATAACTGGCAGGTGATCAGACTGCAGTTCTATCATGGTCGTCGCTGTGGCGATGATGCCTCGGGCTATTTAAATGTCCAGTGTGGCGTCGGATACGTGGTACCGTGCGATCCTTGTCCTTATGTCCAGGATTACTAAGTTTGCGTCGTTCCTCTCGATCCAGTTCCTGAGTCGTGTTCCTGTCCTGTTGTCCGTGCTGTTGTTCCACGAGGTGTGCTTGGCGTTCAGGTCTCCTACTAGCAGCGTTTTCGGGTGGTTGAGTAGTCCTTCTAGTTCGTTCTCGTCTAGGGCTTGGTTTGGCTTGTTGTATGCTGAGATGATCTTCAGGTGGTTCGTTGTTATCGCCACTGTCTCTATACTGATTGTGTCTCTTGCCTGCTCTTCGAATTGGATGCTTCTCTTCACGTATAGTGCAACTCCTCCATACGGTTCCTGGTTTGGCCTGTTCTTGTATATCATCTCGTATCCTATGATGCCTGGTGGGTGATCCTTTACTTTTGTTTCATTGATACTCAGTATGTCTGGCGTTGTCCTGGCGACGAGTTCTCTGAACTGGCTGATTTTGCCCCTTATTCCATTGATGTTGATATGCAGAATCTTCATTGGTTTACTTCGCTCCATAGAACATTAGTACTTGCATTCGCTCCCACGGGGTGGTGGCTGCTGATAGTTCGGTTTTCAGTTTTCTGATTTGTTGGATGAGTTCCTTGATATTGAAGAGTTTGTTGAAATCTTCTATTTCCCTGAGTAGCGTGTTCATGTCGTCCTGTCCTGCATTTGTCTGGGCTGGTGCTTCTTGTCTCCTGGGGGACGGCGACGGCTTCCGTGGCTTGGACGATTGGGGCTTTGGGAATGTTGGGCTCAGGATTATATAACTGGTTAACAAATGCTGATATATGACGTGTAATAAATTCGTCGCGAGTTAAATGGACGTAACCAAGATTTTGTGGTACAAAATGTTGCTTTAAACATTCTGCTGCTTTTGTTATTACTAAGCTGGTAGCCTGCCTAGAAGAATATTGAAACATGGCACATAAAAATACGTCTGACAAGCCTTGCCGAATTTTGGATAAAAAGCAAATTAAATCTTTTTGGAAATATATCTACCACATACACCACAACTGGGCCAACGCCGTAATTATCATAAAGATCGCGAAATTGTTCTCTGGTCAAAGATGTTAGTACTAAAACAGAGTTTTATCCACAATACCGAAACAGAATTTTTGCACTTGACGCGCGTTTCGCTAACCATGTTAGCATCATCAGGAGATGATTAAAACTCAGTTTTAATCATCTCCTGATGATGCTAACATGGTTAGCGAAACGCGCGTCCAGTGCAAAAATTCTGTTTCGGTATTGTGGATGAAACTCTGTTTTTGTGCATGTTGCCGAAGGTTCCAAACTCCAACGTAGTAAAGATGTTAGTGACTTAAAATCTTGATAAGTAGAATTTTCTTCATTTTCCATTTTAGAATTGCCGGCAGCTTGCTGCCTTAAAGAGCCCATAAAAACTTTCAGTTATCTGCCTTTTAATATTATGGGCTTTTCAATAGATTTTAGAAAGAAGCAAGTCTTGGTAACTTAAATGTCCCTGGCATATTTTAGATTCTCCGGGAACATATATGTCCTTTTTTTATAAATATATCTACTCGAACCTCTAAAGTAATACGATTATATTTCTTTTCATGGCACTTTATGCACTTATGCCGATGCGAAAGAACGACTTTTAAACTGTTCGATCATTATCTGCTATAAACATTTTAATTTCTTGGTTAATACTCCGCAAACGATACATAAAAAACCTAAAAAAGAAAGAAAAACGCTATAAACAGAAGTAATGCGTAAGAATAAATCAAAAGTCATTTTAATTTTTACAAGAAATTAATAATTATAAACAATCAGGTAATTTAAGAGTCTTGGCTAACACATACATCGATATATTTTTTTTTACAATAAGGAGGGTGTAAACGATGCTGTCTTAATAAAACAACAGTTTTAGAAGAAAATCTACCTACTAAAAGTTATTTTTGACGATACATGTTATTTATATTATTATTTTAAATATGTGAATATCTTAAACATCTTCGCAGAAATGTTTAAGTAAATGTGATAGGTAAATTACATACCTTGTAACATTTACCAGTCAGATTTTCATCAGGAAAGTGTAGCTCATTCCTGCGTTTTATTACAATTCTTCTAACATCTGCATTTTCGCGAAAAATTACTGATTGATTGTAACGAAATCCTTCATTGCAAACATAACAAATAAATCGTTGTCTAAAAGCCATTTTTGGCAAACAGTTGAGAACTATTTATAGTAGTTTTCCTAATCATTGCGCAAAGTTATGTTTTCCCGCACGCGGAAGCAGTGCTTTAGGTGCGGGAAAATAACTTTGCACACGTGTTAGGAACAATATTTTTCTACGAGTGAAATAACTATAAAATTTTAAAAAAATTTTATTGCCATCAAAAACAACAACTTAGAACTACCTATTTATTATTATTAACAACATTAATATTAAATGTGCAGTTGGTCGCATTTTTTAAATTTATTGCAGATTGAGCAACTGAAGGTAAAAATATCGTATCACATGTCATTTCCTGGTTTTTCAGTACTGTCGCATTGCAAAAGGAAGACATAGATTCATCCTTTGAAGTACTCTGACCTGCTTCACATTTTTTAGGGCTGGAGATTAAAATCTTGTTGCTTATTCCTTTTTTCTAAGTTGTGGACTCCTGCTACCGCAGTAGATTTCCAACACCCCAAGTGTTTTATGTCAGTGATTCCTTTTCCGGAATTGGCCGTAACATTGCTGATGGCCTTCTAAAACTGTGCCCTGAGTAGAGCTCTGGATTTGGCAGTTTCAAAAAGGCAGCTATTTAAGAAGACATCTTTCCGAAACTATTTACTCCAACACATGGTGAAAAGCATTTACTTTTTTTGTAGACTAAAAAAAAAGGTTGTTTGATATTATCGGGCGTAAGCTGGTGTATTTTCTGTACAGTTACTTAAAGCTTATCTGAACTTTTATCAATTGTGATTTTATAAGTGTGCGGAAAAAAAAATCCGCATAGTATGCGGGAAAGTGCTACTTTGCATATGCAAAAGTGTGCACAAAGTAGTTTTTTTGCGGTCACTCGTAGAAAAATAATTTATCGCGTGACATCTACCATAGCCACTTAAGATAAAAATTAATTTATTTGCGTTTCCCCAAGGAATCCATATCCGCCACTGTATCTCGGAAACCAGTCATAGGATCGTTTTGGGCCCACGGGACCTTTTCAACAGGAGGCCAAGAACTACAACATACTAAAATTTCATCAAATTCCGTCATTTTTGGAAATCCCATTAAAAGTGTGCGGGGTCCTTTGGCACCGTTGCCATTGACATTTATTAATTGGGCACATCAATAGCCCATATGTAGCAAATTTCCTTTTTCGCCCGTTCTGAAAATATTAGATAGTTTCGGCCCTTTTGAACAAAAATGCCGGATTGCCATATTTCAAGTAAAGATCTGATGCTTGGGGTTATTGGGGTAATGCGATGAATTAATTGTGATAAAAATGCAGATGAGAATCTATTAAAAAGGATTAAGTTACGTACAGGGTGGCCAACTAAGAATGCGAGGTACTGTATCTGGGAACTATCCATCGTAGAGAAGTTGAGGATAATGTAAAACTTTTTTGTTTAATGCTTTTTGCTGTATCTCTAAAAATAAAGTGGTGGGGGGTATTCAAAGTTTTTTTGAAATAACACCCTGTGTCTGCGAAACGGCTAAGCCGATTTTAACAAACTTGGGTAAGTTCAAAGGAGCTGGTCTTGGGCTACAAATGTTGTATTATTTAAAGTTTCGTAAGTTTCACATGTCGCCGCTAGAGGGCTATTTTCGACATTCCGACAGAAATGGTTAATTTTCTCAAAAAAATTAAATGCATTGACATGATTTTTTCCCATGAAAAAGTAGCTAAATAATAGCTAAACAAGCTCGCGAAAACCGCATCTCGATATCTTGTCCCTAATCCAAAATATAGGCAAAAAAAATTATTACTTACGAAAATCCCTTAATTTTTATTTTTTTTTACTATATTTATCTCGAATTTTCTCTTTTATAAAAGTTATGGCCCTGAAAAGGACCGATTTAAAAAAGGAAGGTTCTTAGTGCCCCCGCAAATGCTCGAAATGCTGACCATCACGCTCTATGCATTGCTGAAACCTCTCATGGGTAGACAAAACTGCAGTTTCAATTTCGGCTCTCGGTATGGTTCGTATTGCAGTACGAATCCGGGTTTTCAAATCTTCTCTGGTCGTCGGTTGAGTCTGGAACACGATGTCCTTTAACCGCCCCCATAAATAAAAATCCAGACAAGTTAAGTCTGGTGATCGCGGAGGCCATGGAAACAGACTTCCTCTTCCAATCCACCTCTGCTGAAATACTGCATCGATATGCTCTCGCACATTAATAGTAAAATGTGCAAGGCACCCATCCAACTGCAAAAACAAGTTTTGCCTCGTTTCCAGAGGCACATTTTCCAGCAACAACGGTAATTGGTTGGCCAAAAATTCAAGAAAGACATTGCCATTTAGGGGTTGCTCGAAAAAATATGACCCAATAGTTTTGCCTTCCAGTACGCCACACCACACATTTAAACTCCAACGTCCTTGGTGCTGAACTTCACGCATCCAATGCGGATTTTCTGCAGACCAATAGTGCATATTGTGCAGATTGACTCTCCCATCACTATTAAAAGTGGCTTCATCAATCCAAAGAATTTGAAATAAAAATTCTCTATTTTCGCGTATCATACCTAACATCCAATGGCATCCAACCTGCGATCAAAATCTTCCTCATTCAAAGCCTGATGTAGAACTACATGATATGGATGCATTCTAAAAGTAATTAAAAAAAAAGTTTCAACAAATACCTATATTGTGATAGCCATTAGAACTTACCTATGGTCCTTCAAGATATTTTGAACCGTTGTTCGTGCTATGTTCAACTCAAGCGATAACGCTCTTGTGCGCAATCAACAATTTCTATGCAGTACATTTCCTTGTTCTATCTTCAGCCGTGTTCAAATGTTAGATCGTTCCTGTACTTTTGAAAGACACTTTCTATCTTTTGATCTTTATTTGCACCCTTATTGTGGGAGGTGACTTTAATTTGAATTTTCTGGAAGTCAGTTGCTCACTCTCGATTCTTCTTGACTTGGTATCCACTTACCTATAACTTGGTCCACACTGTAAGGACACCCACAGCAAAGTCTAGTACATGCATCGATAATTTTCTGATTAGTTCGAATAACACTTACTATGTGTCTGTTGATAACTTTGGCCTTTCGGATCATTTTTCACAATCTTTGGAACTGAAAGTGAATAGGTCTATAAAAAAAGCCTCACGTTTATACCATGCGGCGCGACTTCTCTACCCAAAATACTGTTAGATTTGTTGAAAGTCTCGAGGGGGAGGATTGGATTGATGTTTTTCATTGTATATTTCCTGTCTTGATAGTGCTTTTGAAGTATTTACCGCTAGATTGTTTAACTATTTCGAGTTGTGCTTCCCTTTGGTAAAGGTTAATATTACGAATAACACAAAGTTTAAAAGAGTTAACCTTCACCAGAGCTAAATCGCCTCAAGGATAAGGTGATATTATTTGGTGATTTATCCATTAAGGATCATTTAATATAAAGATATTAGTAGATTTTTTAATAACATTTACAGGGAAAAATTAAGACTCTTTTTGACAGCCAGATTCTGAATTCTGAGAATAAAACTAAAGCTACTTGGCAATTAGTAAAGTCATTGCAAAGAACAAGTGATTCTTACAACGAGGTTAAAATTAATTTGAACGCTGAGCAGATTCCTAACGATATTTTCTCTGAAATTTTTAATCAATATTTTGTTGGTGGCCCTTCGGGTGGTAATGTGGATGAGTAGTGTTGCCGTCGAGACGAGACGAGAATAGGCCTTCTCTCGTCGCGTCTCGTCAGGCGAGAGAAAATATGTCTCTCGTCTCGCCGAGAGAACGCTTCCTCTCGCTCGAGAGAACCCGTCTCTCGTCTCGTCTCGACCCTCTCCTAAATACTAAATATTAAATTTAAAAAAACATAAAACATAACAAAATATACAAGGTTAAAGGGGGTTATTCCTTGGGATATTTTATGAATTAAAAGTATATATTAACATAGGTCCGTTCTTTATCCACAGGGTGTTAATTTTAAAAATTGTTTTTGTTTAATATTTTATGCATATCTTGGCGTATTATACGGGGGTTTCTTGCTATGAAAAATCAGATTATTGACACATTCTTACTCTGGCCGATAGAGTTTTAAGAAGAAGAGAAAATGTATTTAAAATTATTTACGTAATAGATTTTTTTAATTGCTTCTTTTAAATTTTATTTTTATACTTTAAATTTTACAAAAAAAAAAAAATTAAAGATTTATTTAACCTGTAGCTTTCTGCGTGTTCATTGTGTACAATTTATAGTAACCTTATTTTTTTTAAATGCTGTAAATCATTCTTTTAATTCAATGCAACGTATTTTTAAGCAATCTGCAACACCCTGTATAGAAAAATATGTATTGCGCACAAACTACTTCTCAAACGCTATAGCTTTCCAGTCAACATTTTGTTCTACACAGTGACACAAAAAAGTTGAAGGGGGTGGACATTGTAAAAAATCACCCTGTACAACCAACCCTGGTTTCGTTATTTTTTTTTCATTTTGATTGTTTTTTAACATAATCCTTTTTGTGCCTTTAAAATCAAAATGAATGTTTAAGATTGGCGTTTTATTATTTTTTTTTATAGAAAGAGGTAAGACAAAGGTAAGTAAGTGTGAGGGACATTTTCAATAACACATATTTATGGAAATTTAACTCCCTCGATTTATATTGCGAGCTGTATGATAAATAGGATTCTTCTGGTTCTTAGAAAAAATAATTTAAATTTCGATTTAAATTTGAACCCTTTTTGAAAATATATTAGAATTTAAATTTAATTAGAATTTTTATATTATAGCAAATTGGCAAGATCTCTATTGTTGTTCTTATTTCTAAAAACCGCCTACTTTACACCTCACGGTTGTTAGGGCAACTGCATTAAAGAATATAATACTATTTTTATTAGCGCGATCATAAATTAGTATTTAGACAGGTTACAATAATATCTAAATAAAAAGAATATAAAAAAGGTAAAAGAAAAGTTGTTGGAAATATTTCCAAAATTAAAATTTTGGAAAAAGGGAATATCACTACATAAACGATTTTTTTATTGATGAAATTGAAAAAAAAATCTTTCATTTTTTTAATGCTAAGGCGATACTTTATTTTTAAGGTCTTATCGAGTAAGTAAGATTCCAGAATATTTTGTTCTTATTCTTATTATTATCTCAAACAAAATGGCAACGTTATAAACATTTACATTGTTGAGATTCTACAGAATCAAAATGGTTTAAAATTAAAAAAAAAAAACAACTTGCGTATTCCCTATCTCGTTTTATCCTATCCTATAAGATCTTGCCCTATTAGATCTTAGATCCTACACTTTTAAGAGGAATCGCCTAATATTTACAAACTCATTTTTTATTTCCCCTTTTGATTCTAGAGCATGTCAAAAATGCAAAAATGTAATAAAAAAAAAATAATGGCGACATTTCGTTTTGGAGGGTTATATGAATCTAATATTTTGGCATCATAAGGTATTCGATAACACCTTCGAAATAAGATATCACAATATCCCATTTGCATTTTTTTTTCGATCACCCCCACTCTTTTTCACCCTTACTAAACCCTAAGGGCCGGTTTCTCAATAACGAGTTAGGTTTAACTCGCGGGTTTTCTATAGAAAAATCGAGGGTAACTCGCGAGTTAAGAGTTAATTCGACATTGGGAAACCGACCATAAGTGTAGAAAATGTGTATGCTAACTCCGAATTTAATACAATAGGTATCACCAAATTACTTATGTATGAAAAAATCATAAAGATGTTTTGTTTTTTTTATTATTATTATGCCAAATTTTTGCTCGAGAGATCGAGAGAAAAACGAGAGATTCTCGACGAGAGAGCATCTTTCTCTCGTCTCGTCTCGAGGTTTCATTCGAGAGAAAGTACCTCTCTTGTCTCGTCGAGACGAGACGAGACGAGACGAGAGATGAGAATCTCTCGTCTCGACGGTATCACTATGGATGAGCCATTTGTACGGGAGTGTGTGTGTTTTTTGTTATTTTGTTTCCCATTTGTGATAATGATATAGTAAAATTAATTGACCGACTCAAGAACTCCAATGCTACAGGTTATGATGGCATCTCTAACATTCTTTTAAAAAAATGTCTTTCTTGGTGAATTTGTCCAGTGAATGTGCGGTGTTTCCAGGTCCATTCCAATGTAATGCGCGCACAACTCTGAAGCCTTTTGATGCGGTACGGGCAACGTCTTCTGTCGACGCAGTATAATAGTTCCGAACTGATTAAGATGAAAAAACGAAACTTGCAGCCTCAGGTTACTGGTTGCCATATTCCAGTTCGTAGTACACTAAACTTGTGAATGCATGCGATTTAAAGACCTGCAATTGGCAAGTATAGCTAGTTACTGTAATTCCTCTCTTTAAGAAGGGAGACAGAAATAAATATGAAAATTATCGAGGTATAAGCTTATTAACAAGCATTTCAAAAAATTTTGAGCTTAATATTAAACAGCAGCTGTGTTCTTTTCTGGAAAGTAACAGCATTCTGAGTGATTCTCAGCATGGCTTTCGGGAGTCACATAGCAACTCAGAGTGCACTTTGTGAGTTTCAAAGGACGCTTGTGAATGCAGTCGATAAGAATCTACATGTTTTGGGGCTATTCGTCGACTTTTCACGTGCCTTTGATATGGTAAATCATGATATGCTGTTAGCTAAGCTAGAACGCTATGGTATCAGAGGTCAAGCCTACAATCTATTCAAATCACATCTAAGTGATAGGCTACAATATGTTATAGATAATGGCTCAAAAAGCAATTTTTTAACCATTAAACAAGGGGTGCTGCAGGGCTCTGTTTTGGGGCCCCTTCTTTACTTGATTTACTCAAATGACCTAATTTTTTATTAAAAAAAAATCATCTGGCATAAATGTGGTATCCTATGCTGATAACACTAACATTACGATTGTAAGCAACGATGAGGAAACTCTTTAAACATCTATTGGAACAAGTTTTTAATAATACAGTGACATGGTCGCAGAAAAATGGTCTTTGTTTAAGTCAAAGCAAGACAAATTTTGTTAAATTTTCTAACACAAATTCCATCGTCCTCCCCCAGGCTGGAGAACACCAAAGTACAAAGTCTGGGGCCGATCAATGACAGTTTGTGACAAGAGGGGCTGCATTGTATTGGCTGGCAGGAACGTCAAACTGGTGAGAGCAGTTTGATTACGGGGAGTGACGCCCCCACCATTCCGAGTTGCCACGGGATGTGGCCCATCAAATCCCATCGTCCTCCTCCAGGCTGGAGAACACCAAAGTACAAAGTCTGGAGCTGATCACTGAGGCGTGATCCAACAAACCCCATTTTTACCCCTGTCAGACTAGGGACCGCCAAAGGAATGAGTCTGAGGTCGATGCTTCGAGTGGAAGCGGCCCTAGGTGGTAGATGCATAAGCCTACTCGCATCGCCCGGTGAAAGACCACCCCACCAGAATTGGGAAGCGCTAAGTGGTTTTCCCAAATCACGTTCCGCTTCCGCGCTGGTGGTCCCGGGTTTCACAGTAGGAATATATGGACATGATGGTGCTTCCAGGATCAAAATATTCCGGAGGTAAACTCCCCGGCCATTCGGATCTCCGGGCGCTGGGTGGCCCTGGGAGCCCTTCATTCCGCATTTCACAGACAGCAAAGATACCGAACCAATTTAGAATAGATTTTTGCAACATAAGAGGCCTAAATACAAACATAAATTCGGTACACCAACATCTACAAGCAAATAGACCACACATATTAGCCCTTACAGAAACACAAGTATGTTCTACAACAACAACAGTGAACTACCTCTATCCTGGTTACGACTTACATACCCGATTTAGATATAAGTTCGGAATATGCCTTTTTGTCCGAAGCGACCTTTCATGTCACCGCGAGGAAACACTCGAACCGAACAACCTTGACGTCATGTGGCTCAAGTTCACCGCCAAGGGATTAACCAAGTTTATATGTTGTATCTATCGCCCTCCGAGCGATAGAGCCTACCAAAGCTTTTTCTCAACACTAGCTACCACCTTTGACTCAATACAGGTCGATCACCCCAGTTCAGAAATAATCGTTCTGGGAGACTTCAATGCCCACAACACCAACTGGCTCAAACATCACAACAAGACCGACAACGAAGGTAGAGAAGCTGAAGCATTTGCCATCAGCTGCGGGCTTACTCAACTTGTAGGCGAACCAACTCGAATCTCAGAGAGGGGCGAATTCGCCGCCCTCCTGGATCTTTTTCTGACCACCAATCCTGACCAGTACAAGGTTACAGTTGGTCCGCCATTAGGTACCTCCGACCACAAACTTATTACAACGGTTTTTGAATTGCCACTCATACAGAAGGATCCACCATTGCCTCGCAAAATCTGGCATTACAATTCTGCAAACTGGGACGATCTGAGGCAGTTTTACCTAGATTTTCCTTGGCTCGACGTCTGCTTTGCCACTGACGACCCGTCAGACTGCTGCGAAGCGATCATGCAAGTAATCTCCTCAGGAATGGAAGCATACATCCCAAATTCCATCAAGTTACCATCAAAAGGAAAGCCCTGGTTCGACAAAAGATGCGAAAGAGCTGTAGGAAGGAAACAGCAAGCCTATAAGTACTGGCAGCAAAATCAGACCGCTGAAAATCGCAATTATTTTATCGAAGCGAGAAACGAGTGCAAGCGTGTGATCGACGAAACTAAGGACAAACACAATCAAAGGATCAGGAATAAACTTTTGCAATGCCCCAGTGGCTCCAGGAATTTCTGGTCGGTAGCAAAGGCAGTAAGTAACAACTTTACAAAAACGTCTCTCCCACCTTTGACGGACGAACGTGGCATCACGGCGACTACAGCCAAGGAAAAAGCAAACATGCTCGCCAAAATGTTTTCATCGCACTCTACCTTAGACGTGCCCCAAAGCAAGACTCTCCCCACTATACCGAACACCAACACCACCATGGCAGAAGTCAAGTTTTCTCATCGTAATATTCGCAAAATCCTTAAAGAACTAGATACGCAAAAGGCATCAGGACCGGACGGAATACCTGCCATCGTGCTAAAGAACTGCGCCAACGAACTAACACCTGTTTTTTCCAGGCTTTTTTCTCTTTCTTACAGAAAAGGGATTTACACATCCTCTTGGAAAGTCGCTCGAGTGCAACCTGTTCCAAAAAAAGGCAAGAAAACCACGCCCTCAAACTATCGCCCGATTGCCTTGCTTCCAATAATCTCCAAAGTCATGAAACGTGTAGTCAACCAGCAACTACTCAAGTACCTCGAGAGCAACAGAATAATCAGCGATAATCAATACGGCTTTCGCAAAGAGAGATCGACAGGAGATATATTGGCCTATGTCACTCATATATGGAGTAGGGCAATTGAAAACTACGGAGAGTCTCGAGCGATTGCGTTGGATATTTCAAAGGCATTCGACAGAGTTTGGCATGACGGACTGCTCAACAAACTGCCGTCCTTGGGACTGCCCGCCTCTCTCTGCAGCTGGCTGGCCAGTTTCCTTAAGAACCGATCCCTACACGTTGCAGTCGATGGACACATCTCGGACACATTCACCATCAACGCGGGCGTGCCTCAGGGCGCAATACTTTCACCAACTCTGTTCCTCATCTATATTAATGACCTGCTGATCGAAACGAATAATCCTGTTTACAGTTT
>MU182989.1:151172-180580 GCA_016904865.1 Pissodes strobi | reverse complement strand
ATATATATATATATATATATACATACAAACTGCAGGTGAAGATTTCAAATTAGCATCTCCCAAAATTTTTTTCAATCATAATTTTAAAACTTCAAAAGATATTTTTATTTTCTAAAGGAAGCAGATTGTCCAGAGCCGTTACCTTATAAGATGTTCTGATCTAAGAATAGACCAGCGGTATAGCAAATGCTGTAAATATTACAAAATTCCTAGTTCTTGCTGCCAGAGACCTATAATAATTTCTCCAGGTTATTTTCATCGATTTATAAATAGATAGAGTGACGTATATTTCTGGATATACATTGTCTCCCGCTTTGAAAGCTCCCATAAGCGGCTAACCAAGCCGATGTTGCTCCGATTTCCTAATAAGGCAAGCTTTCTATATTTAGATCTTTAAATTAGGTTACTCCTGGATTCTGATTACCTTTGACTTTGCTGTTATTATATTGTTATATTTCTGAGATTTATTTGGATAAGGTTTTGTGTTCGCAAGCATCTTGTTTGTGGCTTATATCAACTGTTTGTTGAGAACTAGAAATTAATATTTATTTATACTTTTAGCAGATCTATTTTTAGATTTGATGAAATGGGATAGTGAATTAGAAGGCAAGGAATACTAACCCAAATTGTTTATTAAAAAAATTACATAATATAACATAATAATAACATCAAGTCGCTGGTAATATTCTTAAAATAGAAAATAAAAGGCAGGTATGTATATTACTAAGATAGGTTTTTATTGACCTGCCTCGTAATAAAAGTATAATTACAATAGGTAAATATTAACAAATAAGGTAAATATTCAAAAGATGTTAAATATATACAAGATGTTCTTGTAAAAAATGTCTGTCTGGCAGCACAACCACGGTCGCATTATTGAAACTGCAGATGGAATACAGTAGTAACAACATGTAAAATGATATCTTGAAATTGCAATACTTAAATCGCTTAGAAGCACTTGCGGTGAACGATTCCAGGGCCGGATTCGTCGTATTCTTGTTTGGAGATCCACATCTGTTGGAAGGTTGAGAGGGAAGCCAAGATGGATCCACCAATCCATACGGAGTATTTCCTTTCTGGGGGAGCAATGATCTTGATCTTGATGGTGGATGGAGCAAGAGCGGTGATTTCCTTCTGCATACGGTCAGCAATACCAGGGTACATGGTGGTACCACCGGAAAGGACAGTGTTAGCGTACAAGTCTTTCCTGATGTCTACGTCGCACTTCATGATGGAGTTGTATACGGTTTCATGGATACCACAGGATTCCATACCCAAGAAGGAAGGCTGGAACAAGGCTTCAGGGCAACGGAATCTCTCGTTACCGATGGTGATGACCTGACCATCAGGCAATTCGTAGCTCTTTTCCAAAGAGGTGGAAGCAGCAGCGGTGGCCATTTCTTGTTCGAAGTCCAGGGCGACATAGCAAAGTTTTTCCTTGATGTCACGGACAATTTCCCTTTCAGCGGTGGTGGTGAATGAGTAACCTCTTTCTGTCAAGATCTTCATGAGGTAGTCGGTCAAGTCGCGACCGGCCAAGTCCAAACGGAGGATGGCATGAGGAAGAGCATAACCTTCGTAGATTGGTACGGTGTGGGTGACACCATCTCCAGAGTCCAAGACAATACCAGTGGTACGACCGGAAGCGTACAAGGAGAGTACGGCTTGGATGGCAACATACATAGCGGGGGTGTTGAAGGTTTCAAACATGATTTGGGTCATCTTTTCTCTGTTGGCTTTGGGGTTCAATGGGGCTTCAGTGAGGAGGACTGGGTGCTCTTCTGGGGCGACACGGAGTTCATTGTAGAAAGTGTGATGCCAGATCTTTTCCATGTCATCCCAGTTGGTGATGATACCGTGTTCAATGGGGTATTTCAGGGTGAGGATACCTCTTTTGCTTTGGGCTTCGTCTCCTACGTATGAGTCCTTTTGTCCCATACCGACCATGACTCCCTGATGCCTGGGGCGACCCACGATGGATGGGAAGACGGCACGGGGTGCGTCATCACCGGCAAAACCGGCTTTGCACATACCGGAACCGTTGTCAACGACAAGAGCCGCAACATCGTCGTCACACATGTTGTCTGTTGTGGTTGATCACTACTGCTCACACTAGACAGGAATTACACAGCTTAAAAGCTTGGATGCGACTGAGATTTGAAAAGTTTCACATATGTTTTTATAGGGGAACGCGCCAGTGGCGCCGCACGCGCCCGCCAAAATACCGATTCTATTCCTACACACAGCTCAGCATTAGATATTTTCATACCACAGATCAATGGGTGTACGTCCGAAAATGGCAATATTTGGGAAAAAGTTTTATTTTTCGGTTTTTTTCGTTCGAAATCAAATTAAAATTTTGAATTAATTGAAAATGACAATTATACGATATACGAATAATTAATAGTTGTTCATTTATGCTAACTCGAAGTAGGATATGGAATATTATTAATTTTTATTCTGATAAAATAATTATTGAACAATTAGTATATTTTTAGAGGGTCGTCAATAGTTAATTTATTGTAACAATGTGCTTTCGATATTTTAAAAACACAATTTTACTCTTAACTCTTATATGGCAAATATGAGATATATACTGGGTGATAACGAACATAGTGCCCAAGTAGTCATTCAATTATTTCTTAAGATACGAATTTGAAATTTGGATATATTTAAGAAGTGACCGTGAGTACAGTTTGAGAGTTAATTTCACTTGATATCACTTCCGGTTTGGCCTACCTAAACTGCTGGCCACTTGAAACACATACGAAATTTTTGGTTTATTTTCTAATGTACGTATAGCCAAAACTAAAAAAGATTTTCTAATGCGGTTTTCAAAAAAACAGGGCCCAATTTATCGCCTATCGACTAGGCTACCAGGTGGTTTTATTATTGTTCATATTAGGTATGTATAGAGTAGTAAACAAATACCTACTAATTTACTTTAAAAAAATTACTAATATTTCTTTCAAGGTATACACCTTCAAGTAAAAAATTAGAAAATGTTTATAAAGTTTGTAAATCACCTTGCTTAACTAACATCTTGCAATTTTTTAACCACCTTGAATATTGCGAACTTCAATTTTTTACTTAAATGTCTAATTTTGGCTGCGAAAGGGATATTATTCATATTTTATTAAAGTAGTGCTTACTTAAAAGCTCCTGCCAAACGAATAAAGTAAGTCACCTTTTATCTCAAAAAATTCATGTTTTGGACAAGACTGAAAGTATCAAAAGTTCCCGAATTTATTTTTTATATTTAAGCTAAGAATTTAAATTTAACAAATAAAAAGGAAATATATAGGTATTCGTTTACTACATTGTACATACAAACAATGCATTATATTAAAAACACTTTGTAGGTAATAAAATATGCTTTAATATTTTGAAAATCGCCTTAACAAAACTTTTTCAGTTTTGGAGATACCTACATTAAAATCTAGATTAAAAGCGTGTCAAGTAAACAGCGGTTTAGTTTGGGTTAGTATTTAAAATCACAAAGATATATTGTCCTGCTAAAATGACGAACGTAGTTGATAGACACTTTTTGGTCATTTAATTTGTTAGAAAAGCCACTTTCATATCCTGATATTGCTTAATAGCAAATCATGTTATTTGAACATTTTTAGAGAGAAATTTGTTTTTTTTCCACTTCAGAATAATTAGGGATACTTTTAATTAGCACTGACAGCTCCGGACTTATCAAGCACAAAAATAGTGAATACTTTCAATCTGATTTTGGAGGATCGTAGTGATAAAGAAGAGAGCAATTCATGCAAAGAGCAATACTTTTCTCAACCGTTGCAAGATGTGGCAGAATAAGTATCTAGCTTTCTAACTTCTAAATGGAACGGTTTTCACCCTTCAGATACTTCTACGAGGTGTTTCATAGTAGTATTTTTTTTCAGCAAATATATGGTTTTATCAGATTCTGCAAAGTCATTCTCCATAGTAGATTCTACTGATTTCATTGATGTAGACGTTGAAAAAAAAATTAAAATGCATAATGGCCTTTAGGCTTTTGCTCCGTAAATACTTTCCATTTCCATCCAATAAAGTAGGCGTTAAGCATTTTTACTAAGTTAAAAATCGCATTTCTTATGACATCTAACTGTTAATAATAATTTAGATGAAATCGTGCCATTTAAATATTTATCATTTTAATAAAACCTCACCTCTAAAAGGTTTTTAACTAGCTAAGATTATAGAAGAGAGGACCCTTTGTATATTTGCCAAATAGAGATTTAGTAAAGTTCTAAAATTCAAATATTTAAATTAAACTTAAAATTAATTTTTTTCTTGTCTTTTCGGAATTTTTTTCTTTTTGTTCTTGTATTTTTATTAGGTATAACTTGCTCGGTTTTTAGATAAATTAATTTTACAATTGGCTTTTCTGTCTCCTATACGTTTAAGTCATACTATATTTATATTTTTCATCACGCTTTGCCAACAATATTTCAATCTTCAGACAACAAAGCATGTTTTAACTATGATTTTAATTTAAAAGTGAAATTCTACTCAGAATTCCCGACAGAATATTTCAAGCAATTTAGGGACGAAAAAGATTCGTTTAGTCCATTTTGAGATCTTGTTAGAATAAATTGTGTGCCTATTTTGGCGTCTCTTAATGGAGAAGTCATGTTCTTTAGAGCCATAATTACATATTCCTAAAGTTTCGTTGTAAGTTGCAAAATAGCACAAAAATATATAATTGAAACATTTTATTCTGTCATTTATTTTTTGCAAGGAGATGGTGCATTGATGTATATTTTATTATTGAATTTAGATAGTTTTCAGAGGCATATGCATACCTAAACTCAGGTGGAGAGAAAACCCGAATTGTTTATTTATATTTAATTATTTATTTAATATTTTTAATTTGCATAAAGTTTTTTTGAACCAAATAATTCAGTTAAACTAACTATGAGCCATTTAAAATTCTAATTGTTTTAGGGGCGAATATTGTTTTAGCAGTCCTTCTTAGGAACACATTAATACCTTAAAAAAATAAAGGTTAAGTGAAAAATATAGGACAATAAATTAACTAAAGCTATTTATTTAAAAATTACAATGCCTTTTATGCTAACTATATTTTGCATAACATTGATTTCGGATACCTTTAAAAGGCGAACATTGGGTCCACGTTTAAAAAAAATATACAAGTGGGTTTTTAGTATGTTTTCCTATAGTGAAAACCCTCTAAGTCGACGCTCATGTGTAGTGGTGCGTCCCCGAAATAGCCCGTACCATCCATGTATGGCTTGGCCGAAGGGGCGACGCAGTCGCACGCGTCGCCCAAAATAAGCCATGCCACTCTGGATAGTGGGAGGCGTCCCGACGCGCCCCGATGCCGCGATTTCACAAACGCGGCAAGCCGGACGCTCTCCTAAAATAGTCTCCCGTACCAAAAATGCATGCCTTTGCCAGAATTTTATTTGAATCGCTTTGAAACTTTTTTACAAGTTCTCTACCTTTAATTTCGTTTTTTTTACCTTATTCAAACATGTCGTATAATATTTGCCAGATGAACTATTGCGGAATGTTTGAGGTTTCAAATTTTTCGCCTAAAATTAGATTCTGCAATACGATTTTCGGTTGATTTGTTCTATAGGAATTCATAAATTTGTTCTTGTATTATGTTCATGTGATATCAGTCGAAGATTTTGCATGTAAGTAGCTTCTGATTGTAGCGTTTATGTTTCTTAACAACTGGATTAATCACTTGAATATCAGCCAATAAATAACTCTCTCTTCATTCGAAATATTACTTAGCTCTTTATTTAATTATATCGATCCTTTCATTACGTCTTCCTTCTCCAAAGTTTTCTACAATTTTCCTATACACGCATTAATTTTATTAATTGGATCGTCTTTGTTTTCATATTAATGTTGTTTATATATCTTCTCTCCTCAGCTCTCTTTTAAGGACTTTTTTAATTCCAAATTATAAGCATTAAAAATAGTGTAGAGTTTATCTCCCTTTAATTCCACGTTTTTTTTTACCTTATTTAAACATGTCGTATAATATTTGCCAGATGAACTATTGCAGAATGCCTGAGCTGCAACTTGCAAAAGTTTCAAAAATTTCGCCCCAAATTAGATTCCGCAATACGATTTTTCGTTGATTTAGTCTATAATAATTCATCAATTTGTTCTTGTATTATGTTCATGTGATATCAGTCGAAGATTCTCTCAGTAAGTAGCATCAGTTTATGTTTCTGAACAACCGCATTAATCACTTGAATGAATACCAGCCAATAAATAACTCTCTCTTCGTTCGAAATACACACACCGAGCAAAATTTACACTAAGTTTGACTTCAATTTTCTCTTGAACCCTTCACTCGATTTTGACTTTTTCTTTGTTAAATTGTGGCCTGTTTCTTTAAGAACACGTTAGAGGTCTTGCTGGTTTTAAACAATTGGTCCTAATGTCATATACAGGGCTAAAAAGAAAGTAATATTTTTTTGTCAATTTTGGGACACTCTGTAGAGTAAGCAAATGAAATTCGATATCATTCAATAAAGCCAAATTAAAGATTGTTCTTTTCTGAACATTTTCTTTTTTTATTCACTCTGATACCTCGAATATTAAGGATGCTACAGGGTTTTGTTAAAAATAGTACTTTTTATGGGTCGATTAATGTCCCTTAATTTTTGTAGAGTGAACAAATGAAACTCGATATCATTCGATAATGCCAAATTAAAGATTGATCTTTTCTGAGTATTTTCTTTTTTATTCTTTCGGACATCTCGAGTATTAAAAAATATATAAAATATATAAATATTAAAAAATAAAAAACAACAACATTAAATTAACGAAAAATGACGATTTAAAACATCAGCAATAACAATAATTAGTGTTTTAATAACGCGTGTGACCTCCACGCACCCTTATGACAGCAATCATCCGTCTTCCCATACTCATAATAACAGTATCAATGAATTATTGGGGAAGATTATCCCAGATCTCAACAAGAGCTGCTGCTGCTTGTTCGGGATTTTGGACTGCGAGAATCCTGGATCTTAATCGCCGACCTAACATGTCCAAGACATGTTCGATCGGATTAAAGTCTGGAGAACATGCTGGCCAATCCATTGCCCTTATTTCGACAACATTTAGAAAGTTGGAGACACAACGGGCCACGGGATTTGGGGAGCAAATGGTATGACATGCTGTTATAGGATATCTTGGATATATCCTTGTGCATTTAAAGCGCCATTAATAATAACCAACTCTGTTCGGGCTCCTAAACATATCCCACCCCAGATCATTACCAAACCTCCACCGAAGGAAACAGTAGGAGTAAAATTAAACTGTTCATTTGCTTCTCCTCGGCGGCGGTATAGTCTCTCCCTGCCATCAATAGAGTTAACATAAAAGCGGCTCTCATCCGTAAAAAGAACATTTGCCCACTGGTCATTTTCCAAATTTTCATCCTCCCTAGCAAAGTGTAGTCTCGCAACTCGATGACGTCCCTAAAGTTTTGGAGCTTTCTTCGTTTTATAGGCCTTCAAACCAACTTCTTTGAATCTTCTACTAATGGTCCGATCACTTGTTTTTCTTCCACGTACTTCCTACAGCTCGTTTCTTAATTGTGGCACTGTTCTACGCTTGTTTCGTAGGGTTTGTAGGACTACAAATATGTCATCTCTACCCGTGGTTATTCGTTTTCTGCCTTGGCCTGGTTTCCTTTTATATTCCGCAGTTTGCCTCCAAAGTCTGACCTTACGGTAGATCATGGATTTTGATTTTTCTAACACATCAGCAACATAAGAGTAGGATCTGCCACCTTCAATCAACGATACGGCCCTAGCCACATCAGTAGGAGTCATATCATTCATGTTGGAGTTTTATTAATCAACATGATGACATAAACAAAACTGTATTAAGAAATGGTGGCAGAAGATTATACCTGCAAAACAGATGTCGAACAGTGCCTCAAATAAGAAGCCAACAAGAAATAAAAACGAATTATGTATCAACAGAAGGTTCATAGGAATAGCTATCAAAGTGAAAATGCGTTATTAAAACACTAATTATTGTTATTGTTGATGTTTTAAATCGTTCTTGTTCGTTAATATATTGTTGTTGTTTTTCGTTTGGCCCGTTGGCCTATTTATGCACTAAAGCACAAATTGGACCAGTCTTGCGCCTGGAAGGCCCTCGAAAATAACATTTCACAAAATGGAAAACATGGAAGGAACCTTTATTTATCCCTGTATAGGTAACGGCAACACTGTCAGGAATGAAACGTAATGCCATACAACTTTTAGATTTAATGGTCTCTATAACATATCAAAGATAGGCCAATGCACTATTTTTAACAAAACCCTGTATGATATTTAATATTCGAGGTATCCAAAAGAATAAACAAGAAAATACTTAGAAATGATCAATCTTTAATTTGACATTATCGAATGGTATTGAATTTCATTCGTTCACTCTACAAAGATTAAGGGAAATTCATCGACCCATAAAAAGTACTATTTTTAACAAAACCCTGTAGCATCCTTAATATTCGAGGTATCAGAGTGAATAAAAAAAGAAAATGATCAGAAAGGACCAATCTTTAATTTAGTATTATCGAATGAGATCGAATTTTATTCGTTCACTCTACAGAGGGTCCCAAAAATTGACAAAAAAGATTACTTTCTTTTAAGCCCTGTATATGACATTAATAAAGTCAAAATCGAGTGAAGGGTTCAAGAGAAAATTTAAATCAAACTTAGTGTAAATTTTGCCCGTTCCCCTAATTATGCCGGTGTTACGCTAAGTAATCTTAGCTCTTTATTTAATTATATCGAAACTTATTTCTTTATATCTTGCTTCTCCAAAGTTTTCTATAATTTTCCTATATGCACGCATTAATTTTATTAATTCAATCACCTTTATGTTCATCTTAATTTTGTTTTTATATCCTCTCTCTTCAGATTTCTTTTGAGGATATTTTCAGTTGTACCAACAAAATTCATTTTTTTTTGTCAAAATTATTAGCATTTAAAGATAGTGTAGATAGTCATATTATTAGTGCTTTACCCTTGGTTCAATAGGTATATATTGGTATTTAAATTCATTTATACAGGGTGTTTCAAAAGCATGGTTATAAATTTGGGAACGTGATTCCTGACATTGTTTTAGGATAGAAAGTTCTGATGAACTATGGTCCTTAGTCGTTTCGTTGCGAAGATACAATTAATTTTTTTTTAAATAACTCCTAAATGCATTAATATTTTTTTTATGAAATTTGTTCGAAAATAATATTTTACAAAATGGAAAACATGGAAGGGACTTTTATTTATCCCTGTATAGGTAACGGCAACACTGTCAGGAATGAAACTTAATGCCATAAAAATTAATAAATTAATGGTCTCTATAACATATCAAAGATTAACGAAAATTTATTGACCCTTAAAAAGTAGGCCAATGCACTATGTTTAACAAAACCCTGTATGTTTTTTAATATTTGAGATATCCGAAAGAATAAAAAAGAAAATACTCAGAAAGGATCAATCTTTAATTTGGCATTATCGAATGATATCGAATTTCATTCGTTCACTCTACAAAGATTAAGGGAAATTCATCGACCCATAAAAAGTACTATTTTTAACAAAACCCTGTAGCATCCTTAATATTCGAGGTATCAGAGTGAATAAAAAAAGAAAATGTTCAGAAAGGATCAATCTTTAATTTGGTATTATCGAATGATATCGAATTTTATTCGTTCACTCTACAGAGGGTCCCAAAAATTGACAAAAAAGATTACTTTCTTTTAAGCCCTGTATATGACATTAATAAAGTCAAAATCGAGTGAAGGGTTCAAGAGAAAATTGAAGTCAAACTTAGTGTAAATTTTGCCCGTTCCCCTAATTATGCCGGTGTTACGCTAAGTAATCTTAGCTCTTTATTTAATTATATCGAAACTTCTTTGTTTATATCTTGCTTCTCCAAAGTTTTCCATAATATTCCTATATACACGCATTAATTTTATTAATTCAATCGCCTTTATGTTCATCTTTTGTTTTTATATCCTCTCTCTTCAGATTTCTTTTGAGGATATTTTCAGTTGTACCAACCCAATTCATTTTTTTTAGTCAAAATTATTAGCATTTAAAGATAGTGTAGATAGCCATATTATTAGTGCGTTATCCTTGGTTCAATCGGTATATAGGTATTTAAATTCATTTTTACAGGGTGTTTCAAAAGCATGGTTACAAATTTGGGAACGTGATTCCTGACATTATTTTAGGATAGAAAGTTCTGATAAACTATGGTCCTTAGTCGTTTCATTACGAAGATACAATTAACTTTTTTTTTAAATAACTTCTACTAATTAGATTTTGAAATTTGATGTTACCTAAGCATGCAACTGATCTATAGAAGTATAGTACAGTACATTTTGCTTTGTGGATACTCATACTTTCCTGTCAAAAAAATAAAATATATTTTCACGTGTGCAAAAGGCTAAAATTTATGACAGTATCAATACAGTTTTTTTTCATTTTGGGCATGCCTTGGGTTAACTGGAATTAGTTCTGTTTGATTGCGCTCCTGAAGCGAGCGAAGCGAGCGTAGGACAATGCGCGAAGTGAAATATTAGTAGAATGATAAAAAAAATTATGTGTGCTTAGGACCACACGATAGAAGTGAAAACTTCAACAAGCGGAGTCATCATTTGTCAGAATTTCGATCCGAGCCTTCGTTGCAGAGATACGGGCGAAAAACGGGTTTTATCCCAAAATCCCCTCTTAAATTAAAGCCCCGGTCCCCCCCATATGAACTAAGGTGACCCTCCATGGGGCGCACCTACCATAAAAATTTTCGACCCCGTACCTCTTCCATTTAAGTTTCCCTTCTCCCCCCCCCCCTCGCGGGGTACGGGGTCCCGTTTTCGTCCAGGATCTTCTTTTTACCCCGGATACATCCCCTGAAAATGTCAGCCCTCTATCTATACGGAAACATGTCCAGCATTACGGCATTACGTGACCCCCACAGATGTCTGAATAATTGGGCAACTATATCAAAAAAATCATAGTATTTCGTAATTCTAAAATCATCAATATTTCGAAAATCCTTCTATATCATGTTTACTAAATTTGTAGATAACATATTAGGTAATCAAAACTTATCATCAACCATAAATAAGACGTATAATTTCTAGCCTAAATTAAATGTTCAGAGCATTTAATGTCACCCATTCACCTCGTCATATTTCTCGTAAATTCTTTTCAGGCGGTCCAGTGCATTATTTATAATTGCTTCGTTCTCATTTTCATTTAAATTTATCCGACAATTCTTCTATATCCAATCGCAACATTCACTAATGACTCTATTTTTCAATTAGCCCCCAATGAAGGTATCCATGGGCGTTAGAACTATATAAGGAGTTCACGAGCCAATTGACTAACCCATCCACACATGATAATAATTATTATGCTCCGTCTTGTTGCCAAATTATATTTTGCCGAGTCAATTTTGAAGTGATAGTTCAATGATAGAGTGCTCAATTTCATTATCCAAAACTTTTCAATGGGATTCATGTGGGTTTTTGGTATGCTCTGCCCATATTTCCCATCTTTAATGCACGAAAGGTTGGTTAATCCAAGTTATTCGGTTTTCCGGTAATAAAATATTAACTGGTGACGTGTCAAAACTCGAAATAGCGAAAAGTTTAAATTTATCTAGCTCGCCCTGAATAAAAAGCATCACCATATCCAAAGTGTTTCCTAAAATAGCTTTTGGCGAAGATTCTCGTCAAATTATCGGCTATTCAAAAAAAAATGCTTTTTACATCTTCTCTGAAAAGCCCATTTTCCAGACATTTTCGAAACAGGGTAGTATTTAGAATTTTTTTCCTAAAAATTCCCTATCGAACTGTGGTCTTGACTTTTTCGGCGCTAGAACGGCCCAAAATGTTCTCATAGCGTATTCGGTAACCTAATGAATCTTGCACAATGCACATAGCGAATTTAATGTTTGTGTGTCTTTATTTATCAATAGATTCATGCTGGGATTAATTCATGTGAATGATAACCATGCATTTATTCCCAAATGCATGCATCTAGATAGATAGGTATATGTGTGGAGGAGGCGTAACGCCTTTATGTCACTGCGACTTATAATATCTATTGCAACCCTCCTTGTACTTAGAGTATTGTGTCCAATCGTGTCTTCTTGATCAGACTTCAAAGTCTCGATAGTCGCTCCATGGTGTAGCTTAACGCTTCCGGATTGGTTGTCCTCGCAGTTTCGAAACGCAACCTCGAAAGTCCTTCACAGTGGCAGAGAATGTGTTTTGCCGACTCCTCCCCTTCCTGGCAGAACTTGCACAGGGTTTCACCCGCCAGGCCTATCAGACTCATGTGTCTCTTTAGTTGGCAGTGTCCTGTTAATAGTCCCACTATGATTCTTAATGACTTCCGATTATAACTTAACAAGTCTGCTGTTAATTTTGCCTAAGGTTTGTTGATGAAATCTTTGGCATTTATATGTCCCGGTAGATTAAACCACCACCTCTGGGACGCATCTTCTATCCCTTTTTGAATGGATGTCTTGGCTATGGGCCTTGCGACTACGCAAAATGGTTCTAGTCCTGTTAGTGACTGGGACGAGCCTTCTCGGGCTAATTCGTATGCCATCTCGTTGCCTCCATGGCCTTCGTGTCCTGGCACCCACGTCACTTTTCTATTAAGCCTTCCCATTTCGTTCAACAGATTTATACAGTCCAATATTAACTTTGATGTTACCATATTGAAAAATACTGCGTTGATTGCTGCTTGGCTATCGGAGTAGATAACGACTGTCTTGTTGTTCACCTTCCTCCTGGTCATTTCCTGGAGGATAATAGCTGTAATTTCTGCCTGAAATACTGTGGCGAGTGTGCCCATAGTTATCGAGATTTTGGTCTCTGTCCTTGGTTCGTAGATTTCGGCTCCTATCCCTTGGTCGGCTTTCGAGCCGTCTGTATACTTATGGGTGGGCCTTTTATCCATAGGTCTCTTGGTGGTATTTGTGTTGAAAATGTCTTTTCAAAGCTATACTGCGGAGTGGAGCGATACTTCTATTTTTAAGGCTGGCCTCGATTCATTGACGGATGGTTCCTGGGACTTATCTTCCTTCAAGGGCTCTTCCGATCGAATTTGGTGACGCGTGGTTGAAGGCGCCTTCTATATCGAGAAAAGTGGCTAGTGCTATTTCTTTATCCTCTATGGATTTCGATAACAGCCTACTCAAATCGTCTAGGGCTAAGTCCGTAGATTTTCCTGCTTGGTATGCATATTGACGCTTAGCGAGTTGGCCTTTAGAGCACTATCTCTTACGTACCTATCGATTAACTTTTCAAGGGTTTTCAGCATACACATCGATAGGCTGATGGGTCTGGATGACATTGGGGTCTGGTCCGGTATCCTGCCTACCTTCGGCAGGTATATAACCTTCACCTGTTGCCGTTTTGTAGGTATGCATCCCCAAGCTATACAGCCTCTGAAGATCTTACAGAGAGATGGGACCAAACTATCCTGCCCCTTCTGTAAAAGTACTGGGTATATATCATCCAACCCAGGTGTACGGTTGAAATTGGCTTGGCATACATTTAAAAAATATTACATTAAAATATATAATATCTACTCCCTTTTTTTTGCATATTTAACTCCTGTCAGATATTATTATTACAAATTATTATTTTTAAATTTTCCTTTCGTTCGGCAATTAAATCGTAAAATAGCTGAAAAATTCGTTTTACAATGTTGGTTACTGAGCACTTTAAAAATAGTTGTTTAATATGACGTCATCGATATCATGGATATGATATTATTGGCCACTTTTCGATAATTTTAATAATAATTTCAATTTTCATTTTCTATAATTTGTAGATACTACATTACTGAACAATAGGTTTTCGCCATGCAAATTTGGAAAATAATTTGAAACAAAAAGGCATATCGAGATTTGGCTTACATCATATTTTTCGGAACTTCAACATTAATGACATATCAGAGTCGTAATATTATACCGCAAAACCAAAAATTGGAATAAAATTTCAATTACAGGGTGGTCTATGTGCACATTGGCCGACTTTTGGTTGGTATACCTCGAATATTTTTAGAAATTCGAAATTTTCCGTAATTATTACAATTTGTTAGATGATAGAGAAATAAATAAGTGAATTTTGTCTCTTTATAGGTCAAGGTGCCAAAAATGAAATTATAAAAAATAAATAATGCATTAATAAGATTTTCCTAATGAAATATTTACACTGTTTGATTAAATGAAAACGAATACGAATTTTGCCACTATGATGATACTACTCAGCAACTGGGACTAATATCTCGAAAGGATTTTTAAATTTTTTCTTCTTTTTTTTGAGAAATATTAAATAACACAATTGTTTCACTTACGTTATATTTGTGTATTATCATTTTTGTCATAAACATAATTTTCATTACTCTTATTCACAAATCATCATCATCATCATCATCATTCAGCTCACTGTGTCCACTGCTGGAACTAGCATCCCCCATTTCTGCCTATTCCTTCCTGTCTTGAGTTCTTTGTATCCAGTTGCCTGCACATCTCTTTAGATCGTCCATCCACCGTGTAGGGGGTCTTCCCTTGCTTCTTTCATTCAAGCGCGGTCTCCACTCGAGCAGCCTTTTCGTCCATCTCCCGTCCGCCATTCATGCCACATGTCCAACCCACTTCCACTTGAGTTTGCGAATTTGGATAACCAGATGTGTGACGCCGGTTCTTCTTCGTAAATCTTCATTTCCTATATGATCCCGCAATGAGACCCCGAGCATAGACCTTTCCATCTTGCGCTGTGTTACCATAAGTTTCTTAGCACTTGCTGTGGTTAGTGTTAAAGTTTCAGTTCCATAGGTCATGACCGACAACACACATTGATCAAACACCTTCCTCTTCAAACGTTGTGGCATGTCGCTTTTAAATACTTGCGCAAGATTTCCATAGGCTGCCCAAGATAGTGTAACTCTTCTTTTCATTTCGCACGTTTGGTTGTCTCTTGAGATTTGGATTTCATTATCAAGATAATTATATTTGTTCACCAGAGCTACTTCCTCATCCTCAATGAAAATTTGCTCACTGAGAACTAAATTTGTCATATATTTTGTTTTTGAGATATAAATTTTTAGACCTACGTCAGCACATACCTGTTGTAGTTCTTGTAACATATCTTTAATGTCTCTAAGGTTATCTGAGAGCAAAAATATATCATCCGCAAAACGTAGATTTGTTAAGTTTTGACCATCTATATTTAGGCCCTTGTTTTCACAATTGAGTTTTTTAAAAGCATACTCCAAGACTGTGTTTATCACAGAGTTTGGGCGATATCGTGTCTCCCTGTTTGACACATCTACCGATTTGAATGCATTTAGTATTTGCATAAAGTTTTACCATTGTTGTAGCATTTTTGTATATATTGTAAATCAGCTTTGAGTATCTGTAATCAACTCGACATTTCTGATGTAATGCACTGAGGACCGCATTCAGTTCTACCATATCAAAGGCCTTTTGAAAGTCTATGAAAACAAGGACTAGTGGTCGTGTATTCGATGCTTTTTTCAATCACCATTTTTATGCTTTCCAGATGATCATTTCTTCCAAACTTTGCTCTAGAGGTTGATAGAAATTCAGTTTTTTCTCCAGTCTCGTTATTATTTTTGTGAACAGTTTATAGAGGTGGCTCAGAAGGCTTATCGGTCTGTAGTTTTCAAGTTCCGCTATATCACCTTTCTTATGGAATAGTATTACAATAGCATTATGCCATTTGTCTGTTATTGTACTATTGTATATGCACAACTTAAATAGCACTGTGAGCTTTTCTAGTAAACGCGGATCACCGATTTTTATTGTATCTGCAACTATATTGTCTTCTACGGGAGCTTTGTTGTTCTTTGTTCTCCTTATAGCGCGAGCTTTAGTTCATCTACTGTGATGCATGATAATTCTTCTGAACCTTGATTTACAATCCCTTTTTTGGCTGTCACTATATCCGGTTCTGTGCTAGAGTTTAATATATCTTCGTTTTGGCTTGTGTACAGCATCTGGTAGAAGGCTTCTACTATTTTTAGGATTTTTTCTCTATTTGTTGTTGTTATACCTTGTTTGGTCTTTAGTTAGATTATATGTTTTTTCCCGATTCCAAGTTTCCCTCTCATAACCTTTATACTTTTATTATCTTCGATCGTTTGTTGGATGTGATTTGTATTGTATGCTCTAATGTCACGTCTTATGGCTTTGGACATCTTTTTATTTGTTTATTTTTGCTCGTTGTTAGCAACTATTCCTTTACTTCTGAGGTCTCTTCTTTCTCGGATCATTTGCCTTGTATTTTGGCTCAATTTTTCTTCAATTTGTGTTTTTGGGCAGTATTTATTTTGGCTTTCTAGCATGGCATTGGTTAATATGTCATTGAGAGTGTTGACATCTTCGTTTGATTTTGCATCGCAGCTTGCCTATAGAGCACTGGAATCCCTCTATATCTGTTGGTCTCGCCCAATGATTATTTTGTTTTCTTCTTGACCATTCTGTGGCGTTCTTTATCGATATCAGTAACTATTTTAGCCCGTACGAGTCTGTGGTCGCTTCCAATGGAGAACCTATTCAGTACTTCACACAAGAAACGAAATAGATTATACTATGACGGACAAAAAACGCATCGTCAAAGATGTGGCAGCAGTCACATCTTTGACGATGCGTTTTTTGTCCGTTATAATATAATCTATTTCGTTTTTTGTGTGACCATCTGGGCTTTCCCATGTCCATCTTCTATTTAACTTTTTCTTGTAGAAGCTATTCATCTGAAATAGGTTATTCTGTAACAGATCCCAGCATTACTTCACCTCGCTCGTTTCTGTCTGGTAGTCCAAAGTTGCCCAAAGGGGTTTCAGCAGTGTCCTGCTTCATTCCCATTTTAGCATTGTAATCTCCACATAGAATGGTATACTGTGCTTGTTGATCTGTGAGAGCCGTAGTTATATCATCATAGAGACTGTCTACCTTCTCGTCATCATGGCTAGTCGTAGGTGCGTATACCTGTATGATCTTGATGTTGTATCTCGAGGTCAGCTTCAGAACAAGACAGACTACTCTGATGGAAATTTTCTTTAAGGAAACTATGTTTGCGCTATGGCGCTTTGCGCTTATGTATCAGGAATCCCGTTCCTCCACTAGACTTGTCATCTTCACCTGCATAGTAAAGGTTATGTCCTGATCCTGATTTTAGTGTGCTAGGTTGTTCACCGCGCATTCTGACTTCGCTGAGGCCTATGACATCCCACTTAATATTCTCAACTTCGCATTCAAGTTCGGTCAGCCGTTCCTGTGACAATAGGGATCGTCAGAGTTGAACGTTGCAATGTGTAGTGTCCGGTTTGTGTTGCAGTACACCTTTCTCTTCCTCAGATGTTTGTCCCCCCCAGAATCCATGGGACAGACTGATTGAATATCAGTGCGAGATTTCGGAGATATTCTCCTAGTCGCCTGGGGTAATTTAGTTTTAGCAACTGACATTTTCCATATGGGGTATTTAGCCGTTAAACACCTCGCTGGTTAGACGTGATGGTGAGTTTGTAGTTTAGCCGCCCAATCTGGAACAGACGCTGCCTGAAAGTTTGCTAGTTTTGGTCCGCCTCGAGTATTTGATTTTCTCGGTACCACCCATATCTGGGAGGCATCCCTCTATCCGCTACCTGGGGAGGCGCCCGACAGGGGACGAGCAAACCCCCAAAACTACAGATAATATCAAAAGAAAAAAAGATATCTTGAGTTAAATCGTGAACTATTTTATATTCTTCTGTTCTTTTTTTTGACATTATCTATTATGGACTACTATGAAACAAATGATCTAATTTGTGAGAAATAACCAATAAGTTTAAAACGAATCAAATGAACTGATAAAAATATACAAGACGTCTCATTTACAGAAACTGCACCTTATCCGATCCTGACCCATTTTTCTAGCCTCAGACCGTTTTCAGAATGATTTCACGTAATCAAATCAAATGTATGTCAAAATATTACAAAACTTATTCCTTCAAATTTCCCATATTGCATTAAAAACATAACTATCTATTCAAATTCGTAAAAATACCGAAGTGTGGATATCATAAGTTTTTGATGTGGATTACTTTTCGAACAAAAAATAAATATCTCAATTTTTTTAATCTATAATCAATGCTTTTAATTTTTCCCTAAAAAGTCCAATTTCTTCCAATTATTTTTCCTGCTAGAAATTCCCCATTCAACTGTCGTCCCAGCTTTTCGGCCCTTGGCGCCAGAACGACCCATAATAACCTCTTTTTCAAAAATATATTCGCCATTTCCCGATTCGAGTTTCAAATAGCAGCCCCCGAGTGCTAAAAACGTGTCAAATCCCAAAGCAATTTTTGAGAAAAATAATAATCAAACAATAGATTGATGTTGATTGAACTCGCTTCGCTGAGTGTCTCTCAGTCCGCTTCGTTGAAGTCGACGCCGCCGGCTTAACCCGAATAAGCGTCACATATTCGAGCGTGACGGCTCAGTCTTATTCACAATCTAAGAAAAAGTGTGCTGAACGTTCCCAAAGGAGTTTTCACTTTGATAAGAAATAAAAACCCAGCAAAGTTGCCGAGTATTTTCATATATTATAAAACAAGTAGAGGATGTATGTACCTACTCTAGGATTGGGTTAGGATTAATTTGTAATTTTTATTTAATCATATATCCATTACTTATAATAAAAATTCAAAAAATTACCAAAATTTAAGGAAAGTGGTACAGCACATTTGCTCTCCTTATTTAAACATAAAACAGAAAACAGGCGAGAAATAATAAAATCAAATTTCATTAAAACTTGTAAAAACTCATAGGTATGCAGGGCGTTGGTCAATAGCGCCGCAGTCAGAAAAGTAAGAAGGTAGTCTTAATTGCACAGGACAGTTGCGCGCCGACTACTTATTGGATATGGGACAGTTGCGCGCCGGTTCTTATACGTATACTACAGATGCGATAGGGCCTCCCCATAGGGCGACTGTAATATAAATTGTTTGTGTGAATCCTTGTTGGATTGTCGTAGGTACAGTATTTTTTTCAATTTTTTTCCAGATTTTGGGTATGCCTTGGATTAGTTTTGGTTAGCTCCTGTTCGCTGAGCCCCCGTAGCGAGCGAAGGGCCAGGCATGAAGTGTTCAAATATTTGGGACGAAACGTAACGGGGGTATACTAGCTAACATTTATATTACAGTCGGTACCATTCCGTAATCCCTCTTTTGCGCGCAATTGTCCTATTGCCAATCAAGGCAATAAATCCCTAGCAAAAGGTAAAAGTGACCGCGGCGCGCAAATGACCCATGCCCGGTATGAACATACTTGGATTTCTTAGCCAAGGGGTGAAAAAATTAATTCATCATAACTTGAGTCAAACACCCTAGAAGCGAGCGAAGCGAGCGGAGGGCCAGGCATGAAGTGTTCAAATTTTTGGGACGAAACGTAACGGGGGTATTATATCTAACATTTATATTACAGTGGCCCTATGGCAGAACCTTATGCGTCTGCAGGTTACGTATATGCAGCCAGGCCAGGCTGGGCCGGCCTATGTCACTGAAAGGTGGAAGGCCATCTTTCAATTCCTATGGCTTCAAAGAATATTTTTTAACTAAAAGTATGACCACAGCTTAACTCTATGCCCAAGGTTGCCAACTATTCAATGATATATTGTATTATACTGTATTTCGATGTAAAATACTATATATAATATACCCCTGTAAAAACTAATATAGGACGCAAAAATACTATACTTTCAATTTATTATCGATATCAATATATTTAATCGAGTAAAATTTTGAACGCTATCTATTCGGATCCGAAAAGGAACGATAACGATATTCATCATCATCATCATCATCATCATCATCCAGCCCTGTTTGTCCATTGTTGCACATAGGCCTCATCTAAGTGTTTCCATGTTTTCCGATCCTGAGCTGTAGTAATCCAGTTGGATGATATTCTTTAATATATATCATCTGTCCAGCGTGACGGTGGTCTTCCTCTGCTTCTTTTGTCGGCTCTAGGTCTCCATTCCAGAATCCTCTTTGTCCATCTTCCGACCTTTAACCTAGCAATGTGTCCTGCCCATCGCCATTTTTGCCCTAGTAATGTGCTCAATAATATTATCTACTTTAGTCCTTCCTCGCAGATCCTCGTTTCTCACGCTGTCCCTGTCAGTCCAAGCATTGATCTTTCCATTTTTCGTTGTGCTATTTGCAGCTTCTTTATTGATGATCTGGTAAGAGTTAGGGTTTCTGCCCCGAATGTTAAAACTGGCAACACGCATTGATTAAAAGTTTTTCTTTTTGGTCGAATTGGTATTTTGGACTTGAATATGTTGCTTAGTTTGCCATATGCTGCCCATCCCAGAGTCACTCTCCTTGCCAGTTCGCAAGATTGATTGTCTCTGCTGATTTTTACCTCATGCCCCAGATATATGTATTTTTCCACTAGTTCAATTCTCGATCCGTCCACTTGGTACTAAGTTTGTCATCATCTTTGTTTTGCTGTAATTGATTTGCAATCCGACTTTCTGTGAGACATTTTTACGATCTATAAGCATGTTCTTAGCATCTTCTAGATTGTTGGTTATTAGAACCATGTCGTCAGCAAACCAAAAGTGATTTAGTTCTTGGCCATCGATTCCGATTCCTTTGGTGTACCACTTGAGGTCCTTAAACGCTTGTTCTAAAATAGCGGTAAATAGTTTAGACGACATGGTATCTTCCTGTCTAACTCCGCGTTTGACGTTAATTTGTCTGCTGTTGGCGTGGAGTTTGACTGTAGTTGTTGCATTCCTATAGATGTTTAGAATAATTTTAGCGTACCTGTAGTCCACACGTGATTCCTTTAGACATTTCATAATTGCATCAAACTCCACATAGGATAATTTTAGCGTACCTGTAGTCCACACGTGATTCCTTTAGACATTTCAGAATTGCATCAAACTCCACAATGCCCTCTGAAAGTCCACGAACAGTAGAATCAATAGTTTTTTCTATAAATACTTTAAGAACTTGGAGGTGGTCGTTAGTTCCATATCTAGATCGAAAACCAGCTTGCTCTCTTGGCTGGTAAAGCTCCATCTTATTCTCCATTCTCGAGGTTATAATTCGGGTATATAACTTGTATAAGTGGTTTTCAAGATTTGTGTTGTCCCCTTTTTTTGCATTAGGATCATAATTGCATCGTTCCATCGAGAAGGAATGGCTTGCTGGTGTAGGCACAGGTTAAGAAGTATCTGTATTTTTGACAGCAATATTTATTCTCCAAGTTTTATAGCCTCTATGGCGACTCCGTCCTCTCCTGCGACTTTATTGTATTTCATTTTGGTCAAGGCATAGAGAATTTCTTCTTCAATAATGTCTGGAATATCCTCTGATCCTTGATTTATGACTTTATCGATGTTAAGCTCGACCGGCTCGGCAGCCAGTTCATTTCTGTTCCTATATAGTTCTTCATAAAACTACTCTACCACCTTTATTATTTGCTCCCTGTTTGAAGTAAGGTTTCCTTGTATATCCTTAAGTGTGAATATTTCTTTCTTTCCATTTCCGAATTATTTTCTTAGGATTTTCATGCTCTTGTTGTCTTCAATGGTTTGCATGATTTTTTCCTCTTTGTATTTTCGTGTGTCTTTCCTTATTGAATTCGAAATGTTCTTGTTAATATTTCGAATCTCTTGGGGATCAACGTTTGTATTTTGTCTTAAGGTCCTTCTTTCTTTCATCATAGTTCTTGTCACTGGGCTATTTTTTTCGTCTTTTTCTGTCTTTGGACAAAATTTCTTTAGGCTTCACTCGTTGTGTTCACTATGAGATTGTTTAAGGTGTCTATGTCAGAGTCAGGTAGCCAGTACGCTTCTATATTTTCAGTTATATACTTCTGAAAATTTTCTCCGTTTAGTGGATGGGTCCATGTCGATGTTTTTGTTTCGCTTCTTACCATCTCGTATCTTTCCACTTCTAGGTTTATCTTCATAGTAGCCCTTACCTTCCTGTAGAGGACTTATTAATAACTGTAACGTCTGTAAATATATCTTTCTTATTGGTTATAAAGTAATCAATTTCGTTGTGTGTTTTGCCGTCTGGGCTTTTCCATGTCCATCTTCGGTGTAGTTTTGTCTAAAAGGAGCTATTCATTTGGTAAAGATTGTTTTCTAGAAGAAAGCCATCACTACCAAAGTTTCCCATCGCTACTTCAGATGGGTCAGATTTTACCGCGATTTTTGCGTTAAAGTCTCCGCACAGAATGGTATAGTGTTCTGGACTTTGCTTTACAGCTTCAGTAACTTCATCATAGAATATATCCACTTGCTCATCTATAGAGTCAGTGGTGGGTGCATAAATCTGAATAATCTTGATGTTATATCTTGCGTTTAGTCCTAAGATAATGTATGCTACTCTTGGTGTTATTGAGTGTATCGATATGACATATTTGGAGTGATTTAAAATTTCTCTCGTGATAGTAAAGTTCTTGCATTATAAGCTGCTATAACGATATTGACTGCAATAAAACACGGCATATTTTAACGGTTGAGACAATAATTCCCTATTTGTCATCTAGCAACACTTGTCTGTGGAGAGTGTCTTTTTAGCTATATAACGACCTAAAGGTGTTATTTATAAAATAGAATCGGATCGGGCCGGGCCTAATAATTTATTAACTATTATATTTGGATGTAACAGATAAGATGTCCATTCGGCTATACCCAACGTTTCTTCATATGTGACGTGCACGATAGCATTTAGTCGGATGTCGTGACTGTTACACAGAATCAACAAATAAGTCTTCAATTATTTAAACACTTCAAGCATGGTCCTCTGCTCGCTTCGCTCGCTACGGGGGCTCAACAAACAGAAACTAACCAAGTGCTACCCAAAACTAACCCAAAATATGAAAAGCCTGCACATTTACATTACAGTCGCGCTATAAAATTTGCGATCTCGTACGGCCGAATAAGCGGCCCGGCTCGGTTTTAAAATACAAAAGTTTGGCTTGGTCCCGACCGAAACGTTGATCATCATTTCGATTTTCCGCTAATCTAAATGCTTATTTAGCCATTATAATTGTTAATAATTCTCCATTTTTTTTTTATTTTATTTTTGTTTGACCAAATTCTGTTTAAGTCCATGAATAAAGTATTGCATTAACTCATTTACAAAAATTTCTGTAAAGTCTGTTTTAGCTAAGCAATTCTTTCATTTGTTGGTGACTTTTTTATTGGTCGATAACTTGATTCAACTGCCAAATTTATTTATATTTCAATCCAAAACTTTCCTTGTATAAGGTTTATCGCCTAGAAGTAATGTAGGGGATTCAGTCTTCTTTTCTTCACAACGCCTATATTTTTATGTTATTTTTTCAGTGGAATAGATAATACAATAGATATATCCCCTCATGTCCATAAATTTTTCAGGCCGAGCTTGTACATAAAAAGACTATAATATTGATATAAAACAACTCTGTAAAATTACTCATCCATAAAAACTTTGGCAAATTTGCAAAGTGGGGCTTTGAGAAAGCTTTGCAATGGCAGAAATAGAGACGACCAAAATTCAAGAAGTTACTCGAACATATAAAACGATCACATAAAAACATCCGCATAAAAACTAATGTCCAAAATAGAATAGCCATATAAAGGACAATGCAATAAAAAATAAATCGGTAATATAACCAGGGCGAAATTAAATAAGCCCTTGCTGGGTTTTATTTGGCTCCTTAATAAATTACTGTCGATGTGCCTGTATTTTTACAAATTTTAATGTAATAATATATAATATATTTTCTGATAATCGTTCAATGCTGGTCGAATGTAAAATTATTTCAGGAAATCAGTATAGGAACTTTTCTGGTGTATCCATGGACAACTTCCAGTCCGAATTGAGTAATGTGGATTGGAGTGATTTTTTTTATCATTTTAGGAATATTTTTGCTCACAATTTTCCCGTCAAAGTCCATCAATGGGGGCGACCTGATGAGGTAATGGGCTGATGATTATGTGAAAAAATCTACCGTAAATCATAGGGATTTATTATTTTTTCATTTAAATCTTACCCAGGTATGTAATCCACATAGCGCCGCTAAGACACATCACAACCTGGTTAAAACTGCGAAAAAGGAGTATTTCCAAAATAAAATTTTCTCTTCAGAGAGTCTTGGAAAGATGCTTGGATCTACCTGGTAAGGTGTCCATAAAACTCAAAATATAGTTCTTAAAGTAAACGAACTTTTGCAATGCCCCAGTGGTTCCAGGAATTTCTGGTCGGTAGCAAAGGCAGTAAGTAACAACTTTACAAAAACGTCTCTCCCACCTTTGACGGACGAACGTGGCATCACGGCGACTACAGCCAGGGAAAAAGCAAACATGCTTGCCAAAATGTTTTCATCGCACTCTACCTTAGACGTGCCCCAAGGCAAGACTCTCCCCACTATACCGAACATCAACACTACCATGGCAGAAGTCAAGTTTTCTCACCGTGATATTCGCAAAATCCTTAAAGAACTAGATACGCAAAAGGCATCAGGACCGGACGGAATACCTGCCATCGTGCTAAAGAATTGCGCCAACGAACTAACACCCGCTTTTTCCAGGCTTTTTTCTCTTTCTTACAGAAAAGGAATTTACCCATCCTCTTGGAAAGTCGCTCGAGTGCAACCTGTTCCAAAAAAAGGCAAGAAAACCACGCCCTCAAACTATCGCCCAATTGCCTTGCTTCCAATAATCTCCAAAGTCATGGAACGTGTAGTCAACCAGCAACTACTCAAGTACCTCGAGAGCAACAGAATAATCAGCGATAATCAATACGGCTTTCGCAAAGAGAGATCGACGGGAGATATATTGGCCTATGTCACTCATATATGGAGTAGGGCAATTGAAAACTACGGAGAGTCTCGAGCGATTGCGTTGGATATTTCAAAGGCATTCAACAGAGTTTGGCATGACGGACTGCTCAACAAACTGCCGTCCTTGGGACTCCCCGCCTCTCTCTGCAGCTGGCTGGCCAGTTTAATTAAGAACCGATCCCTACACGTTGCAGTCGATGGACACATCTCGGACACTTTCACCATCAACGCGGGCGTGCCTCAGGGCGCAATACTATCACCAACTCTGTTCCTCATCTATATTAATGACCTGCTGATCGAAACGAATAATCCTGTTTACAGTTTCGCAGATGACAGTACCCTTGTCTCCCACTTTAGATCAGAAAAACCCTTACCAGCGACTGAGACTCATCACCGCAGACAGGAGCAGATTACAGCAATTAATCAAGACCTGGAGAAAGTTCAAACTTGGGGCGACCGAAATTTGGTCCAGTTCAATGCAGCAAAGACCCAAGCAGCAACGTTTACTAAGAGGGCCAATACAGCGGGCCCTGACATCATTATGACAGGATCGACCATTCCTTCATCCTCGTCAATCGGGCTGCTGGGTGTCTCGGTCAACAGCAATATGTCATGGCATGACCATGTTGCTAACATCGCAAAATCAGCCTCCCAGAAGCTTGGTGCGCTATTTCGCAACAAAAAACTCTATACACCGCAGCAGTTGCTCTTGCTGTACAAAGCGCAAATAAGACCGTGCTTAGAATATTGCTCACATATCTGGGGTGCCGCACCAAAGCATACCGTAAAGCTGCTGGATTCCATTCAGAAGAGGGCTGTGCGTCTCGTCGGCGATCCGGAGTTGACCCGGAATCTGGATAGTCTGGAACATCGCAGACATGTGGCCGAGATGTGTCTGTTTTACAGATACTTTCACGGCAGATGTTCCCAGGATTTGGCCCGCATAATCCCGCCCCTGGCAACTCCTGTCAGGCAGTCCCGACAGACGGCAGGAGTGCACCAGTTCGTCGTACAACTAGAAACACCTAGAACATCGCTTTACCAGAACTCCTTTGTCTGGCGCACTGCATCACTGTGGAACTCACTTCCAGGACATCTGTTTCCCACTAATTACAACCTACAAATATTCAAGAACCGTGTCAATCAACATCTTCGCACACACACCGCTCGTCGAGCGCCATAGGATCTCCCTTTAGTGTGTGTGCCAATGCCATAAAAAAAAAATAATAATAAGACTGTGACCCAATTTGTGAAGCTTTCAATGTTATTAATGGCTTACTGAACATTGTTCAATTAATTGGAATGAGTAATCAGTCGATTCATGATTTCTCGAATATTGTTAAAAATAATTATAATAGCTCTCTCTCTGGGGCATGCTACAAAAGACGAGATTGAATATTATTTGGTTAGGTCTGGATAAAAAATAAATGGTCATCTGGATTTGATGGAATTCCCCCTTGTCTTTTTGGGAAGGTTGTCTGTCATTTGAGTAAACCATGGGCATTCTTAAAAAAAAAATTAGTTTTTCGTCGGGTCGATTCCCTAGTTAGGTGAAACTTGGGAAAGTTATTCCTGATGGAGAACTATAAACTTGTAGTGATGTCGTTTTCATTTAATTTTTTTTTATATGCTTTCCTAGTTCAAATATTAAATATCGTTTGCGACAGTCTGCAGAACAGAAAAAGACCGTCTGTGTCCATATTGAGGAGAGTGAGTGGGAGATAACCTCCAAAAGTTTGATTTCCGAATATGAAACTCTTAAGTCTCTAATAGAAGCTATGCAGCACAAAATTCAGCAGATGGAACTGAGTGAAGAAAATCTTACTAAGAAAATTGACATCCTGGAAATAAGGTAAAATTCCTTGAAAAAACGAATATTACATTAAAATCCGGGGACTAACCCAAGGATTTCCAAGGAGAACCGGACAACGTCGCAAGCGGCAGGCAAAAGCTACACGCCGACGCCGACGTAACAGCACCAAAATCAGCTGTTCACAAGCAACGTTGCCATAGCACTGATGGAACAACCGAACTACTACGGAACGGAAAGCAGATTTCCGACGCTACGTCAATTCCGAAAACCGCTTTAGCCAGTAGTTCAAATGCACCAAATATCAATGTGAAGAAGAATGCTGACAATAACCTAAAAATTGCAAATGGGTCAACGGCGACAGAGACGATTATAAACAAACAAAACACTGAAATTCAATTTGAAGAAGCTTCCAATGACGACAAAGGAGGATGGACGTGGGTCACCAAGCGGCATGCAAATGGGACCTGAAACTGTGCTAGACCTGCACCAATTAAAGGATCTAGCCAAGATGAAACAAATTCGCAATATCATTGGGTTTTTGTAACGGATTTGGCAGCTAATACTCAGGTTACGGATATCATTAACTACCTGAGAGCCAAGTCTTTACATCAGAGCATAATCTGCGAAAAAATGAGTACCAAAAGGAAAACAGTGAGTTCCTTTAAATTGGGCGTCACCAGAGATATAAAAGATGACATTCTCAAAGCAGATACATGGCCTAATGGAGTTGCCGTCAACCATTTTATTAACCTGCAACGCCTATGGAAAACAAGAGAGTCTCAACAGGAAGGGAGACCTCTACAGCCAAGGTTAACCAACCAGAATAAAAATAAAAATTTAAGGCATTTCATGCTAACATTCAGGGCATTAGGGAAAAACTTTTAGACATAGAGGTATTTCTCAAAGAATTACATATTGATTGTTTTTGGGTGAATGAACATAGACGATGAATTTTCTGCATTAAAAATTCCTGGTTATGTCTCGGCTGTAAACTTTTCTAGGTCAGGGAAGAAATGCGGAGGGGTGGGAATATTTGCCAGGGAGGGTCTTGAGTATCATGTTATTAATATAAGCAAATACTCAGTTGAAGTTCAGGGTGAAGTGGCTGGGATTTATTTTAGATCAATAAACACACAAGTATTAAGCACTTACAGATCACCCAATGGTACACTCTGTAATTTTACCGATGTGTTGACTTTAGCTCTTCAAAGGATTGATTTTTCTGGACATACTGTTATATGTGGAGATTTTAATGTTCACTATCACATACCAGACGACAGAGACACAAGATATTTAAATTGTTATATGGAATCATATGATTTATCTAGCACAGTGTCCTTTAACACCAGAGGCAATGCATGCCTCGATAACATGTATATAAGTTCACATTTTGATCTTACATCAATTTCAGATCACTCTGATTTGGTATCAACATTTTATTTCCCACTACCACCTAATCAAAAGGTCTCTAGGATCACTTATAGACCAATAACGGAAGAGGGTCTCTTTCTACTTTTCCAGGAACTCGATGATATGAACTGGCAAACCTCCAGTGACTCAGATGAGGATATCGACACAAACTTCTCTGTTCTTATTGAGAGTATCTCAGATGCCATTGATAAATGTTTTCCGATCAAAAGTAAGGTGGTTAAAGGTAAGGGCCAAAAAAAACCTTCCATCAACTGGTATCATGATGGTCTTCTTTGAGAAACAGGCTTAACACACTTTATTCCAACCATAGAGTAAATCCAATTGTTGTCATAGGGGAAATGCTTAAAAACTATAAAAGGGAATACAAAAATCAAATGTCTTTAGCTAAAAAGAAAGCCCATGACCAATATATTAATGGGGCGGGTAATAAGGATCTTGCTATGTGGGATGTTGTTAAGTCAAATGCTAACTGTAATTCTAAAATAGTCTCAAACGCGGAGACAGGTCAACTTAATGCTCAGATCTTTAATAACTTTTTTACTAACATAGCAGAGGATATAATTACTAAACTACCTTATACTAATGTCAACTTTGAGAACTATTTACAAGGTCATTCCTGTCCTGAAACATTCAAATTTCGGGAGGTTAGCATTATAGAGGTCAGAGATAAAGTTAGTGGACTCAAAAACACTACTAGTTCAGATTGCTATGAAATTTCAACTAAAATTATAAAATATCTAAAGAACATTCTTATAATACCACTTACACGTCTATTTAATCAATGCATCTTAAAAAGTCATTTTCCTCTGTCTCTAAAGGTGGCAAAGATAGTGCCTATTTTTAAAAACAAGGGAAATCCTAGTGACGAAACCAACTACCGTCCAATCTCACTGCTACCTATTTTTTCCAAGGTTCTGGAGTTCTTGCTAAAAGATCCAATGGTCACCTTCTTTGAAACCAACAGCCTGTTTTGTAGTAACCAATTTGGGTTTAGAAACAACAAATCTACTTCCCTGGCTATAAATAGCCTTACAGAGTTTGTGGCAAATGGACTGGAAAGTAAACTGGACACCTATGCCACCTTCTTAGATCTAACAAAGGCGTTTGATTGTGTTTCTTTTGAAATCTTGTTGAGCAAGCTCTCTTACTATAATTTTCATCCCAAGAGTACTGACCTCATTGAATCCTATCTAAAAGATCGCTATCAGTATGTAAAATTCAGTGAGTGTCAAATAAGCAGCTCATTTGTCATGGTGTACCCCAGGGTTCCATT
>MU182989.1:126726-141172 GCA_016904865.1 Pissodes strobi | reverse complement strand
AAATAAAGACAAATAGTTACTATAAAATATGAAATCGTTTGTCAGTTATTATAATTTGACATCTGCTGGTGGTTTAATTGAGAAAATTATCAAGATCGCATTTTTGTACCACAAATTTTAGGACACATTTTTCAAAATACCTCTTAATTCGCTAAATGAAAATTATTCATATTTTACATGGGAGTCTACCATACAAGAACCTTAGACAAAGTCTAATACAAGTTTGCTCTAAAATGAATAGGGGAGATAATATTAGGAGGTATTAAAATTTGCATGGGATTTCCTATGGACGGTTTTCCGATGCAACACCCGGTATATTCCATATATTCTAATCACACGGTCTGAGACCCGGACGCTTATTTGTATCGAGCCTACGAGATCCCGACTTTTTATAGCGCAACTATAATATAAATGTGCAGACTTTTCATATTTTGGGTTAGTTTTGGTTAGTTCCTGTTTGTTGAGCCCCCGTAGCGAGCGAAGCGAGCGGAGGGTCATGCATGAAGTGTTCAAATATTTGGAGAAACGTAACGGGCGGTATTGTAGCTAACATTTATATTACAGTCACGCTATAAAAAGCGGTTTACTGGACGCTCGATACGAAAATGCGACCCGGACTATTCGGTGGTTAAAAATGTGGTCCGTGAAGTTAGCCCCCAAAGTATGTTTTTTTCCTTGAAAATTTCAGGATGGTTAGTGCTTCGTTGGTGCTTTTTAGTGCTTCAAAAAGTTTCGTCAGTGCTTCTTTTGTTTTCGAGATATTCAATTTTATTTTATTTCAAGGTCAGCCTCCAAAGTATTTAGGATTGGGTCAAATTTGGCGTCATCCTTTAGTGCTTTGTTAGTGCTTTTTAGTGCTTCAAGAAGTTTCATTAGTGCTTTTTTGGTTTACGAGATATTCAAGATTTTAAATTCAAGGTCAGTCCCCAAAGTGTTTAGGATCGGGTCAAATTTAGTGTCATTCTTTAGTGCCTCGTTAGTGCTTTTTAGTGCTTCAAAGAGTTTCGTTAGTGCTTTTATAGTTTACGAGATATTCAAGATTTTATATTCAAGATCAGCCCCCAAAGTGTTTAGGATCGGGTCAAATTTAGTGTCATTCTTTAGCGCTTCGTTAGTGCTTTTTAGTGCTTCAGAAAGTTTTGTTAGTGCTTTTATAGTTTACGAGTTATTCAAGATTTTAAATTCCTGCACAATGACGACTACCCATTATTGGTGCAGGTTCTGCATGTGAATATTTAATGTGTATCTTAATCTTGAATATCTCGTAAACCAAAAAAGCACTAACGAAACTTCTTGAAGCACTAAAAAGCACTAAAAATGACGCCAAATTTGAACCAATCCTACATACTTTGGGGGCTGACCTTAAAATAAAATAAAATTTAATATCTCGAAAACAACTCTTTGAAGCATTAAAAAGTACTAACGAAGCACTAAAGAATGGCACTTAATTTGACTCGATCCTAAACACTTTGAGGGCTGACCTTGAATATAAAATCTGAATATCTCGTAAACAATAAAAGCAGTAACGAAACTTTTTGAAGTACTATAAAGCACTAACGAGGCACAAAAGAATTACTTTATATATGACCCGATCGTTAACAATTTAGAGGTTGACCTTGAATTTGAAATCTTGAATATCTCGTAAATCAAAAAAGCACTAACGAAACTTTTTGAAGCACTAAAAAAGCACTAAAGAATGACGACAAATTTGACCCAATTCTAAATACTTTGGGGGCTGACCTTAAAATAAAATAAAATTGAATATCTCGAAAACAAAAGATGCACTAACGAAACTCTTTGAAGCACTAACAAGCACTAACAAAGCACTAAAGAATGGCACTAAATTTGACCCGATCCTAAACACTTTGGGGGCTGACCTTGAATATAAAGTCTTGAATATCTCGTAAACTATAAAAGCAATAACGAAACTTTTAAAGCACTAACGAAGCACTAAAGAATGACTCTAAATTTGACCCGATCCTTAACACTTTTGGGGGCTGACCTTGAATTTAAAATCTTGAATATCTCGTAAACCAAAAAAGCACTAACGAAACTTCTTAAAGCACTAACGAAGCACTAAAGAATGACCCCAAATATGACTCTATCGTAAACACTTTGGAGTCTGACCTTGAAATAAAATAAAATTGAATGTCTCGAAAACAAAAGAAGCACTAACGAAACTTTTTGAAGCACTAAAAAGCACTAACGAAGCACTAATCATCCTGAAATTTTCAAGGAAAAAAAACATACTTTGGGGGCTAACTTCACGGACCTTTAAAAATGATATGATGATACTCCAGCATGTTGTAAATAAATTAATTTTTTCCATTTCAGATCGCATATTGCTCAAAAGAAGGTAATGGTTAGGCTAATAAAACATGACTGAGTGCCATGGCGACCTCTTCCTTTCACGGCTTAAGAGATAACGATGTAGATGCAAGAAAAAGAAAGTGAGAACTCGTTCTTTTTATCTTTGGAGCCGACAATGACATGCCACTTCCATAGAAGGTAAATAACGAATAGAGCGAAGTTTTATTAAAACTTTACGCCAATAGTTTCCTAATTAAAAACATGGAGTTTGAGACCAAACTTGTGAAATCTTATTAGTTTTTGAGAAAATTGATTTGTATGGATCGGATATTTTCTGCCACTGGTTTAAAAAATGTAAGAATGGAAAGTTTCTAATTTGAAATATTCAACGTTTGAATAATAAACTTCTATTTTTCATTTTGCCAACTTAAATCTTTTGTATTTAACTTTTGGAACAGAACTGCCATCAAAATGTAAATTGCTACATCTAAGACAGAAAACTAGACTTCATAAACTATTGGTGTAATAAACGAAAATAGAACAAAAAAAAAATAAAACGTATAATAACAAACTTCAATCAGTTTAATTAGATAAACCGGGCTTCCAGGCACAACTCTTATAAATGGATATAACCTATTTGATGAAATGTGATAAGCTGAATAAAAAGATTTTCATATTATTTCTTAATATTTCTTCTACCTAACCTCCTTATGATGAAGGAAAACATCTTATGACGCCGAGACGTGCTAAAACCTGACCGGCTGTGTTCCAATTAAAAAAAACACACACATAAAAGAGTAGAATGGCGTAATTTAATTTTCTCGTTTATCTCTCAGACCCGTGATTCGTTTTCTTCGCCGTAATTGTTGTGCCTGGAATTTTTCTCTGTTAACAAAACACAATAATAGAAAACCGCAATAAAAGATGTTTGCTATCCTAAAAGGTTTGGTGAGTGGTGCTAGTTAATTCCAGTAAATGGCCACTATTACCACCGAATATATAAGGTTCTAGTCTTATTGGAGCTGAGTACAAATATAACATTTTTATCGCATTAAAATTAAACAGACGTTAGTGTCCAGTATGTTGGTAATACCGAAATTAAACAGTATTGCGGCCTGTACAGCGGACTTTAACCACATAAATCAGGTAATATTATTCTACTTGTAACCCCAAATGTAAGGATTAATTTCGGATCCCCATTATGCATAATTAACCCTTGTTATCCTAGACTAGGTAATACCTAGATCAACTGTGCGATAATTTGCATAAGCCACTAGACCCTATATAGTCTCGAGTTTCAGGATTGAGCTCAAGTTGCATTGACGCGAGAGAGTGGGTGACATTCTAATAATTCCAGATAAACTTGAATTAAAATTCCGTTTTTTATCTTGTTTTGTACCAATTGGATCAGACTTATAGGTACATTTGGTACTTTGGTGTATTAAGTTAATTTATCCTTGGTGTGCCATTAAAAGAGCAATAAGCATATAAAGTGCTGTTCCCTTGAAGCGCATCTGCACATTTTTTAGTCTACATTTTAACGTACAAAAAATGAATTGGCTATGAAGCGGTTATCAAAGTGAAACGCCCCTTTAATTAAGCATGTTACAATATAGCTAGATGGCTGAAATTTTCAGAACATGTAGCCGGGGTAAAATGAGGCTCCTGGACTAAAAAAAGAACACATTCCTAATATCTCTTTCAGAAGTTTCACTTCAGTTGTGAACCATAAACGTGATGAAAATGACTGGGAAATTGTTTCAAGAAAAAATAAGCAACATAGCCGTAGGGGAGGCCGGCCAGCGCCCAAACTTGGAAAAAATAGAGATTTGGTCCAGCCACTTCAGTGCCTCTAGAGTGGATATTCTTGTCAGGCTTTGTTCCCACAACAGAGGCGAAAGATATTAACAGCTATCTCAGAAATACTCACCCTAATAATAGATTCCAATATTAGAAACTCAATATCTCAAGACAACTAAGGAGAAATACTGCAACTTCTTTAAACTAGGTGTTCCAGCAGAAAACAAGGCCAATATCATGGATGAAGAACTTTGGCCCATAGATGTGGTAATTAACCATTTTATCAATTATTATCAGCGTCCAAATCAACTAAAAGCCTCTTAAAAAAGGTTGATGAGGGCACAGTACCTACCTAATAAATTTCCTGTGATTTCTGAAGTGGCTAGTAATAGAATACCTTTTGTCAGCAATAGGCAAAGAACACCAGAAAGTGTGTGTAATAATGCATCTCAGTCAAATATTCGTATAAATCTATAATGTAATGATGTATTGAGTATTTTTCATCTGAATATCAGATCAGACATGGTTGCTCTAACCGAGCACCGGCTCAGTAAATATGAATTAAACTCACTTGGTCTTGAAACTCTGCACGTGAGGAATACTCGAGCGGGGGTTCTTGATACTGGTTGAGGCTGTTAAAAATAAATATAAAACCAAAGATATATTAACTATAAATGTAGAAAAGTGTATAGAATTATGCTGTACACTGATAAAACCTTTTCAGCTGTAAGTGATTTCGGTATATAGATCCCCACATGTAAATTTTGGAGCGTTCCTGGAGGCTGCATTGCGGGACATTGGTCTTGGTAGGGATGTTGTCCTGGCGGGAGACTTCAATGTTAATTTTATTCTAAATGATGAGAACTCGGCCTCACTGTGTGATCTTCTTGAGAGCTATGGCTCTCAGAGGATGATACATTATCCGACAAGGAGCACGGCCTGCCTGGACAACATCTTTATTAACTGTGTGTATAGAAAGATCGTGGGCAAGGTCTTTCAGACGGGTTTGTCAGATCACTGCGGACAGGCTGAGTATCTTGGCATGGGTGATGGCTGTTTGGATATGTGGTAGCCACTGCAGAGAAGAGTATTTAGACCTAATACAAATAATGGATTGGTGGTTTGTTTTAAAACAGAGGTAGGGATGATTTCATGGGACTTTGTTGAAAATAATGATCTTTCAATTTAGGATAATTTTTCTTCTCTTATTGAACAACTTAAATCTATCTTTTTAAGCACTTTTCCGGAAAAGACATACAGAAATACAATCCTCATATAGTATCGTGGTTTACTAATGCTTTACGTCAGATGAGGGATAGGCTGCATTTTCTGCAGGATTTTTACAATAGTCATCCTACTTCAAGAAATAAAGAAGAGGTTAAATCTTATAAAGAACTCTACAGTCAAGCCTTAAAACAGGCAATGAAAGATACAAATGATCGCCTTATACAAACTTCTAAGAATCCTGTAAGAAGTATGTGGTCTATCATAAATTATTAAAGGGGGCAATCTGAAAACATCTCAAAAGAACCAAACATCTCACCCGAACATTTTAATAAATATTCTAGCACTATCGCCACCAAAATTGTAAATAATATCATTCAATCTAACCGAGATCCTCTAGAGTACCTTTACAACATAAATGTCCCGCCGCCGGCGCCGCCGGTAGTATTTTCCTTCCAGCAAGTTACAGAACAAGAAACAAGAAAGATCATTGAAAATCTAAAAAACAAAAATAGCACCGATATCTTTGGCTTCTCGGTTAAAGTTATTAAACACGTCAAAAATATAATATCTAAACCTCGTACTGATCTTATCAACCAATGTTTCTCATCTGGAGTTTTTCCAACAGTGTTAAAAAAAGCAATAATTAATCCAATTTTCAAAAAGGGCGATAGTACAGATGTAAATAATTCCAATAATATCAAAGGTGTTGGAAAAGTGCATGGCTGCTCAAATCTCCAACTATTTTGAGAACAATCAACTATTTACAAGCTGTCAGTTCGGCTTTCTGATCCAGTTCTGGATCTTGTCTCTGCCATTCTTGATGACTTTGAGGAAAAAAATTACAGCATAGCTCAATTCTCTGATCTTAGTAAAGCTTTTGACTGTGTCTCATATGAAATATTGCTAGAAAACCTTGCCTATTACAAATTTTCTGGGACAGGCATTGCCCTACCCGGATCATGTTTGGAAACCCGACCACAATCAGTCAGGGTGAGTGGTACCTTGACTGCGGAGAAGGTTTTAAATCTTGGAGTTCCTCAGGGATCAATCCTGGGTTCGGTGATTTTCCTGGTGTATGTGAATGACCTGCCAATGTGTGAATCTGTGGCTACGTTTGGCCAATATGCAGATGATACATATAACAGGAATTGCAGCCGGAGTCTCGATATAGCAAAAGAGATGGCATGTAGGGCACAGTTGGAGGCAAATATGTGGTTTGAAACTGACAAACTATCACTCAATGTGAATAAAACTCAAAAAAATGCTGTTTGTTCTCCCATCGTGGTGGGGGAGATGGGGGCAGTGTCAAGTTTCTGGGAGTTTATCTGGCCCCAAAGCTCAAATTGGATGTTCATGTTGAGTCTATTTGCAAAAAATTAAGGAAGTACATTGTTTTTGCTTCGGGGCCTGGCACCCCTCGTGACATCATATCATGCTATTTTCCACTCAACCATTACATATAGTATAATGGCCTGAGGCAGAGCAGGCTCTGCAAAGAGGGTTTTCGCATTGCAAAGGAGGGCGGTGAGAATTCTCGCTGGGCTGGTTTATAGGGAGGACTGCAGGCGGGCGTTTATTGGACTTAATATCTTGACTTTTCCATCTGCCTATGTCTATGAGTGCCTCACTTATGTCAGGCATAATTTAGGCCTTTTTGAGAGCCATCATGATATTCATGACTACCCGACTCGACGTGGCAGTGATTTAAGCGAGGCCCTTTTTCGCCTCTCAGGATCTCAATCACAGCCTGAGTTTACAGCATCAGTAAAATGTTTTAATAAGCTTGCCCCCAGTGTTAGAGAGCTTCCGCCGGATTGTTTCAGGATAGTAGTTAAGAAAATATTGTTAAAAAATGCATTCTATTCAGAGCAAGAGTTCCTTGAATGTAGTCATGAGTGTTTTTTGTTTTAAATGTATAATGTGATTGTTATTGGACTTTTCTTTAATTCATATATATATCGCTTCTAGTCTCAATATTTTACTGTGCGTCTGTTTTATTTGTTTGTTTGTTTTAAGCTATTTGTTTCACCTGTAGTTCCGTTAAATCAATCCATTTCTATTTTATTGTCATATGATATCACATATACATATATAGTTTCCTAGTTTTAAAACTTATTTTATTTGCGTTGACTTATGTAAAAATTACCATGTAATTTTGAGCATGAATAAATTGTCTAAAAATTGTCTTATAAAGGTGCGCACATAATTTTTTTTAACCTTTAGCTAATATGCTCCAGATGCAGTTCATATTAATTTGTTTTTTGAATCTCTTGAATGCATCTTTTTTGCTTTACTTGTGACTCTATTTGTCCAAAGATTACAAATGTAGATATTAGAGAAAGAACTGCTCAATCCTAACATGCGGTAAATTTTTCCTTTGTGTATTTTAAATAAAATTCCATTGTCCGAATTTCAGTCATTCCGGATTGTTGTTTCCTTGTTGCGTTGCTTGTCTTATTATAAGTACTGAGTAAGCGGGTAAAATATTTGAGAATGTATTGATAAAGCTATACCTTAATATAGTCATTTTGATATGACATACGATATTTCGTTTCTTATGCCTTTATACATTTATCATACTTCCTGTAAAGCTTTCCTTTTCTTATTTATATCTTTTCTATATTAATCCATCATCATCATACCTCAAAATCGTATTTGCCATACAATTCCGCAACATATCGGCTTTATTATCTCTTTACAACTCCCTTTTCTTTGTTTTGGATACAATTCCCCCCTTTAAAGTGCCGCATTTCTGCTCTGTATACAAGTCAGATATCCCGCTACCTGACACATAATATGCTATTATCACACACGTGACTAGACGAGACAATGTAATTTTAATAATAATTATATACCTACACAAAGTGCAGAAGAATTTTAAAACATTTCTAACCTTCAGCATTTACTAAACCAATAATATACTTTGTTGGCTTTTCATAGTGAAATTTATTTTCTTTGGATGACGTGAAAAATTGAACGCAGGAAATTGTTTGTTCACTTTGTTTGGAAACACAAAGGCAAAGCGACTGCAGACGCTTTAAAGGCTTTGAAATAATGGATGCGTTTCGTGCATGTTTAAATGTCTTTTCACCGATAAATTAAAAAATATGGCTTAGGGCAAATATAAGAAATTGTATTCATTCAGTTGTTAAACAATAAATAATCGCTCTCCATTTGGAAGTTTTGACACGTTTTTTGCTTCCATGGGTGGAATTCTAGACCAAATGACCTTTTAGGAGCAAATTGTTTTGACAGATGATTTCAAGGTCAGTTTTTGTGAAAGTGCTGTAAATACTCCCAAAGTGTTTGATATCCTTGATAGTTTTAACTTAAAACAAACTATATTTCACCCTACTAGAGCAGAAAACGGGATTGTGGATTTTGAAATGGAACTCTACTCTGTAAGAGTGTATGACAGGGGTTTCTAACCATAGGGGTCAGATAATTGATATTTCAATTCAAAAGCGGAATTGTGTTACACCGAGTAATATCATTTTCTCAATATGAACAGATTGTTATGAAAGATTTTATTTTAAAATGAGATGAACCTGAGAATTATTGTTGTTTGGTATGACAGTGTGCGCAAAAATTTTTGTTTAAACTGATATAACTTTGCTTGTTGCTGGTAATGAGTTTTAAAATCTTTTTCATATCAATATCTAAAAAACTCTTTCGCAAATTTTAATGAAACTTCAATGGCTAGAATTGACTCTTCATTAAGAGACAGATAAATATTTTGAACAAAAAACAGTGGCGTACCATTTTAAAATATGTTAGTTTTTTGCCACCCTGTATCTCGGAAAGAAAGTATTTCAGGACACATGATTATATGATCTTTTTTTCTTAATTTGACCTCCAGAACACGTCCTTAAAATATTTCCCTTTCCTCCCGAAACACCCTGTAGATTAAAATTAATTTAGATTTATAAAATAGTTAAAAAAGTTATTTAATTTTTAGGAAATTAAAAAAAGGAAGGAAAAAGGAAGAACTCCAATAAGTTTAAGAACGTTAAAGGCGATGCCTCCTCAACCCCATTTATATCTTCTCAAGATTTAGCAGCCGAAAATCAGGATAATCACAACATATTTTTAGGTAGGTACTTTTGTGCATGTGCTTTTTCCCTTTTGTTATTCTAAAGTCAAATTTGTGTTCTATCCACACATTCCTTATTTTAAACTCAAAATACATATAAAAAAAATCACGTTATGGACATTCAATAGGTTATGGAAAATGTACAGTTTTTTGCATTTTTCTGAGCTTTTTTCCCAATTTATTTGTAAAATATTTTTCAAAATTTAATATTTATTAAAATCCCCTATTTCAACAATTATTAAAGTCAACACAAGCATTTTAAAACTATATATTTTAATTATCAAAAATTGCTAGTTTAGATTAAAATTAATTTAGATTTATGTGTGTATGGTTGCCTCAGAATCGTATATGGTTGCCTTTACAGAACACACACCGATAATTGTTGCTCCTAATTAGAAGCCAAGTTCTGACCAAATTAAAGTATTCTAAAAGTTTGAAAAGTGCACAGTGAATGGACATATACTAAAACAAGTACGTTGCAAGCAAAGTTTTGGTCAATTTTTAAAAGCTAATGATGGGACAGAAGGAAGTTAGTACAAATGAACTATATGATTTAATAAAAGGGCTTATTGCATCAAATAACGAAATAAAAGATCAAATAGGAAAAACCAGTGACGATATTAAGACGGAAATAACAACTGTAAGGCAAGACTTGGCAAGGGAACTCCATCTAATTAAATTGGAAAACGAAAAACTAAAGCAAGAAAACAGTATTTTAAAGGAGAAGCTACAAAGAGTTGAAAAAACGTTGAAAAAATACAATCTAGTAATATATAACTTTGAAGAACAAGATAATAACTTTGCCGAATTACAGAAATTTGTAGAACTCTTGAGTACCTCAGCCAAAGTCTCCTGCACAACAGGATTTTTGGAAAAAAGGACAGCGGCAAAGCTAGACCCGAATCTGTAGAAATTGAAAGTTTCTTTCTAAAGGCGGAAATTTAAAAAAAAGCTCACCAACTTAAAAACCAAAATATATACGTATCAGTAGGCTATACAAAAGAGGAATATAACGATTGAAAGCTTTTAAGGACATATCAGCAAATCGCTAAAAACCAAAATAAAACAGCACTAATAAAAAATAACACATTGTTTATTGACGGCAATAAATTTACTTCGGACGATCTAAAAAGAAAAGAAGATATCCAGAATTAGGAAGAACCAAGAGAAGAATCAGACGACCAAAGAGCCTCAAACACACACAAGACAAAAACGAAAGCTTGAAGACACGCAAGAAAGCATAGACGGCAGAGGAACCAAAAAAACCCTTAGAAGCGGACGAACTCTTTCTAACGCAGAATAATAAAGTTCCAAAAAAAAAGGAACGCATATTTAGTTTGTAATAACCTGTTAAGATTTAATTTAATATTGGGGCTTTAATTTTAAATTACTATTAGGTCAAAATTATTAATAACAAGTAAAAAAAAATAATAATAATACAAAAATAAATTGAAGATATATTGTACTTTTAATTAGCAGTCTTAGATATTTTATGTAATATTGTATAGTTTTTTTTTCCTTTTTTTATATAAATGGAAGATACTCAATTTTATCCTAGTAATCTGTTTATAAAATGAATACATATTTGCGGGATTTCAGAAGTGACAAAATTCAAAGTATAAAAAGCAGAACTTTTGATGAATACATTAATAACTCAACACACGACATTGACACTTCTTTTCTCAATTTTTCACACAAATATAAGAAGCCTTGAAAAATATTTTACAGAGTTTCAAATCTATTTAGCAGCCTTAAAAAGTGAGTTTCAGGTAATCGTATTAACTGAAACATTTATCCTTTCAGATGTTTTACTTTTAAATATCCCAGGGTATAAATTAGTATATAACGAGGGAGATGTCTCCAGTCACGATGGCACTAGTAAGTATATTCGAGAGGACCTAAATTTTGATTTTAATATTGAATTTATAGTAGACAACATTAAGGCCATAAATTTATACATTCCATATCGGGGTGAAAATTTTTATATAATAGGATTATATCGATCACCATCCGCCAATGTGGCAATTTTGTTTGTGGTCTTGAAGAATTTCTGCAAACTAAAAAATATCATCACTGCATCCTGACCGGCGATATGAACATCGATCTGCTTGGGAATAATAATTTAGTCATAGAAGAATACAAAAATGTACTAGGAGAACAGGGATTTATATCAGCTATAAATTTTATCACAAGGCCAGAATCATTAACCTGCCTAGACCATATATTTTTAAAATCAAAAGGCTTGATTGATCGAGTACAGTCTTTTCTTTTTGAGAATCAAATCACAGATCAATGCCCTATTGCCATACACATTCCAATAAATAAAAAAACTTGTAATGAGAATGCAGAAAAGCAAGTAACAAACAGTGAAAAAATTTACATTAATAAAAACAAACTAAAAGAACTACTCACTACTGAAACGTGGAATAGCGTATATTACGAAAATGACGTAGACACAATGACCGAAAATTTTATAGAAATATTTAAAAAACACATTGAGGACGCAACAACTATCAAAAAAATAAACCAAAAGAGAACAAATAAAAATCCTTGGACCACACCAGGTTTGATAAAATCCATAAACACAAAATATGAATTACTAAAAAAAGCAAAAAAATTTCCTGGAAATCCAGAATTTGGGCGCCAATACAAGAACTATAGAAATACATTAAATAGGATTTTGGGCCAGGCCTACGTTGAATACTATAAAAGAAAAATGGACAAAAATCTTAAGAAATCCGATAAGCTTCGGAAGAATGTAAGATAAATACTAAATAAACAAGGGGAAAAAATAGGAGACGAGTATTGTGAAATTGAAAGGAACGGACAAAATATTAGTAACAAAAATGATATAGCTCAATGCTTTAATGAATATTTTGGAAATGTTGGTAAAAATATGGCAAAACTAATTACAAAAGATACAACTAAATCATTTAAAACATCAAATAATCCATTTTCGTTATTCCTATCACCAACAAATGCTAACGAAGCTATGAAAGTTATAAGCTCTCTAAAAAATGGAAAAAGTCCGGGAAATGACGGAATACGAACTGAAACGTTTAAAGAGTATAAAGAGGATGCCCATATAATAAATGGATGTTTTGAAACAGGAAAATTTCCAAAGATCCTTAAGCAAGCAATTATAAAACCTATCTACAAATCTGGAAAAAAAAACATTAACCTCAAACTATAGACCCATCTCTCTTTTAAATACAGCCAGCAAAATTATTGAAGCAATAATTAAAAATAGATTAACGTTGTTTTTAAAAAAGCATAGTATCCTTTCAGCAAATCAATTTGGATTCCAGGAAAAACTCTCAACTGAAGATGCCTTGATCGACCTAGTAGGAAGCGTAAATGATGCTCTAGACAATGATGTAAAAGCTTTATGTGTCTTTGTCGACTTAGCCAAGGCATTTGACACTGTTGACCACGCCAAACTATTAGAACTGCTGGAAAGAACCGGTATTAGAGGAGTTGCTTTGGACCTGTTTAAATCTTATTTGTCAAATCGTACGCAGAGAGTCCAAATTGGGGATGTTATCAGTATGGAAGCCGAAGTTACCTGTGGTGTACCACAAGGAACGGTCTTAGGCCCCATACTATTAATTTTGTACATTAACGGTTTATTTAATATTGAATCCCGTGGAAAACTGACATGTTTTGCTGATGACTCTGCGATATTCTACAAGGCAGGTAGTTAGACAACCTTGAAAGAAAATGTCGAACAAGATCTACCCAAAATACTTGAATGGTTTAATAATCATCTTTTAACCGTAAATTGGGAAAAAACATATTTTATGCCCTACGGATGCTACACGGACTCTCTTCCAGACTACAATGAATTGAATATTGAAATGAATACGACCAATTTTAAAATTAAATCAAAAACAAAAATTAAATATCTAGGTGTAATACTGGACTCGCATTTAAAAGGTGATGAACACATTAAGTACACCACTTGCTAACGCAAGTTTAAAGAATTGGGTAACTATTTTGAATCAGCTTACCTCAAAATCTTGTATTTGGCACTGGTTCAATCTCATATTACATATGGTATTATAGTGTGGGGGTGGAGCTGTTGATGTACATCTTCAAGCTTTAGAAAACAAAAAATGGATCTTGAAGATATTTTTTGGGAAGCCAAGGCTGTATCCTACGGATCTTTTATTTAAAGAGGCAGAAGTTTTGGATGTGCGGCAGCTTTTCATACAAAAAATTGCTTTAAGGCAATATAATAAAAATGATGCATTAAAAGCTGTAGAACATTGTCACAATACCAGACACAAGCATTTAACGGGCTCTCTTCCGAAGGTGAAAACGACAATTGCACAAAGGTATTTTCTCTACATCTGTCCACATATTCACTTTGCTTTACCAGAAAGAATTAAAAAGTTGAACTCTTTATATATGTTTAAATCACAACTGCGAAGGTGACTACTGGACCAAGAGAGGGAGAAGACTCACATGCTAGTAAAAATCAAATATAAATAAATAAATCATATTTATGTAGCCTTGAACTTACCCGAATGAATGCTTACTTCAAATCCATTTCTTAAGGTACATACTTGTTATTTTGGACAATTCTCTATTTTGACAAGAAATCACGATTTGCGACTCACTACTATAAACAATATAAGACAATAATCTGCCCAAACTCGACCCAAAGTATAAATGAAAATTATGTAAATTGTATTACTGTAAAAAAAAAATCACACATATATACATTATTTTGTCACTCCACAACCATTTTATTTTTATTTTTATTTCTATATTATCTACTCTATGTTTTTTTTTATGTTATTGTACGTTTTTATGTTATAATTATTGTGTAATTATATATATACTATTTGTAGTAAAACCACCGACAAGAATTTTCTTTGGTGGGTTTTTTTGTCATGTTTATTTAATTTTAGGAATTTAATGTTGGAAAAAAAAATTGTACTTGCTTCCTTAATAAATAAACATTATTATTATTATTATTATTATTATTATTATTATTATTATTATTATTAT
>MU182989.1:106668-126716 GCA_016904865.1 Pissodes strobi | reverse complement strand
ATTATTATTATTATTATTATTATTATTATTATTATTATTATTATTATAGAATAGTTAAAAAAAGTTATTAAATTTTCAGGGAATTTTAAAGAAGGAAGAACTCGTGTAAGTTCAAAAAAGTCAAGGGACGCCTCTTTAATCCCAACTATGTCTTCTAAACATTTAGAAGCCGTCAATCAGGATAAACACATCATATACAGGGTGATGGGTCCAATGCGGGTCTATGTATGGAGATCTCGAAAACCGTAAGATACAGTGTCGGTCAAATTAAGGAAAAATTGCGCATTTAGGTGCCAAACAATATACCGTTTGGAAAGTTTTAAAATTCGGAGTCTTTCCGGAGATATCCGGAAAAAAGCGAAATATTGAATACATAATTGTTTTATTTTTTTCCTGAGCTTGTTTAGAAACGGACTTCAAATTGAATTGCACTTTTGCGTGGCCACTTTTTTCGCTTTATCCAATGGTGGTATACAGGTTGGAATCCTACGTTTCATCTTCAAGGGATCATCATTAACTTTCGTTTTTTAAATACGAACTTTAATTTTTTTTCGTATTTTAGATGGTATTGGCGTTGTAAATATGAAAATGTGTTTTTAATTTTTTTTTATATTTCTTAAATTGTATTTTTATTTTTTTTTAATTATTTATTTTGCTTTGGGGTAAAAAATATATGAGCCTGTTTATTTAATTTTACTATATTTTATTTTTTTTTAGAATAAAGGTTTTAATTTTCCACTACTTAACACAAAAAACCAAATTAAATATTTTTATAGAAAGTAAAAATTTAAAAAATAACAAACTATTTCAAATTACGCCAAAGCAAAATAAGTAATTTCAAAAAATAATACTAAAAAAAATAAAAGCACATATTCATATTAATAACGCCAATATCATCTGAAAAACGATAAAAAAAAATTTTATTTAAAAAAATTAAGTTAAGTTAATTAAGTTAATTAGATGACCTCTTGAAGACGAAATGTCGGATTCCAAACTGGATAACACCATTAAAAAGTCGCAATGCAAAAGTGCAATTCAATTTGAAATTCGTTTTTAAATAAACTCAGGAAAAAATAAAACAATTTTTCAGTATTTTGGTTTTTTCCGTATATCTCCGGAAATACTCGGAATTTTAAAACTTTCTAAACGGCATATTGTTAGGCACCTAAATGCCTTAATTTGACCGACACTGTATCTCTTAAGGTTTTCGAGTTCCCCATGCATACATTCGAATTCGGGCCACCCTGTACATCAAAATAAATAATAACAAGGATGAGAGCTGCACATGCTGCCCAAACCATGATAGGTTATATACATATTTGTTAGTTTTGGGATTACCATCAGAGAGAAAAAATCCTTATTTTTATTTTGCGACAAAAGGTCATGCTTTAAGCTCCTTATTCCGAAAAGTCTATTGACATACTTAAATCTTGGAAATAATATACAGGGTGGAAGGAAAAAAGTAAACCGTAATTTTAAAGTAAGGCAAATATTTTATTAAAAATGTTGATATTGTCAATAGAAGCTCGGGTATTTATTTATTTGTTTATTTATCAACGGGCCTTGCCCACTTTTAGTAAAAATTTTTCAAAATTTTACGTATAAATAGACAAGTAAACTCAAATTTCCTATTCCAAATAAACTTGGCATAAAGTACCTATGTAATTACATCAAACCAACAGAAATAAAATAAATGTAACTGTTCAACACACCATAAACTAAATGATTAACTAACTAAATTAAATTAAATCAAATAACCCTTATAACAATCATAATTAAAGAAAAACAAAAGTCTTATTAATAACAATTGTCAAATCACCTTAAATTTGATTTAAATAACTCACACAGCTATTAAAGCTGGCATTAAAGAAATCAATGTTGTCGGAATAAGAATTAGCCATTTTTGCCACACGTGGCATGAATGAGTTAGAACCGATATTAGTTCGCCTAAAGGGCTGCTCAAATATGTTTGATGATCTAGTATTTCGAGATGGAACGGAGAGAACCACTGATGAGATTAGAATGGGACAGTCGACCATATAATTGATAAGCTTAAATAATAGTTTAAGATCTGCCTGATCCCTTCTAACCTTCAAATCTCTCTTGAAGCATTTTAAAATCATATCTATAATTATCTCGGGAAGGAATATTTGATTTATAAGCCATATACCTGAGAAATTTTCTCTGGACTTGCTCGAGCCTGTGAATATGGCATGCATAATGAGGGTTCCATACTGTTGAACAGTATTCTGACAAAGGCCTTACAAGGCTGCAATACAACAATCTAATGGCAGATATACTTGTGAAGTCCGATGTAGTTCTTTTGATGAAGCCTAGCATACTTAGTGCTCTGGAAACTATGGTACCAATATGGTTGACAAATGACAATGAGGAGTCCATTGTAACTCCCAGGGCATGAATAGTTGAAACTTGAGATAAAAACTCGCCTTTTATGCTATAGTTGAACTGAGTTTTGGTGCGTTTTTTGGTAAAGCATATGAACTTATACTTTGAAATGTTTAAATCCATCGCATTAAGGTCACACCATTCAGCAAATCTGTCAAGATCGGATTGTAGCTTCAGACAGTCATCCAATGATGAAATAGAAGTATAGCACTTTAAGTCATCAGCGAAACATAAAAAATTGGAAAATTTGAAACATTGCACGATATCGTTCACAAATAATATAAACAATAGGGGTCCCAGATGAGAACCCTGAAGAACTCCAGAGGGATTAGGAAAATTTAAAAAAATGAAATTATTCAATTTGACAGCCTGGTATCTGTCTGTGAGGTAGCTTGCCAGCCACTCCAACAAGGTCCCCTGAAGACCAGCCACCTTCAATCTTCCAATTAAAACCTCATGACTGACCCTGTCGAACGTCTTGGAGAAGTCAGTATAGATCGCTTGAATCTCACCACCCCCATCCAAGATGCCCGCAGGTATTCAGCAAAGGTAATCAAATTTAATTCAGTCGATCCTTTGCTAAGAAAACCAAACTGTTCGTCTATGATGGTTGAACCCAATGTAGATCTTAAATAATCAGCAACTATTTTTTCAAAAAGTTTGGGAATGCAACTAAGGCTACATATGGGTCTGTAGTTGCAGATATCTGCTTTATTTCCAGTTTTAAAAATGGGTCTAAGGTCACTTAATTTCCAGAAGTCCGGAAATATACCTGAAGAAAGTGATTTATTAAAAATGATGAAAAGTGGACGAGAAAGAACAAAACTGCAAGCTTTTAGTAACAAGGGTGGAATACCATCAGGCCCAGGGCCCTTATTGATGTCGATCTTAGTAATTTCCTCAAAAATAGTGGATATGGGAATTGTATAGTCAGATAAACAAATGTGATTAAATGAGGAAATATTTTGTTGATTAACATTTTTCCTAGTATAAACCGATTGGAAATATTCGGCGAAAATATCAGGCAGATCAGGTCCCAGTAGACAGTGATTATCTTTAAAAAACATTAAGGGTGGATGCTCGGTTCGACTTCTCTTACTTTTAACGAAATTCCAAAACTGTTTAATATTTCGATTTTCAGTTAAACTAGATTCAGATTTCTCTACATATTGTAGATCACAGGTTCTAGTTAAGTTTTTACATTGAGATCTAAGCCTGCTGTAGTTTAAATAATTGATTCTATCTCCTGAATTTTTAAACAATTTGTGAACCTTCTTTTTTTGTATTATCAGCTGCCTTAACTCTGGTGAAAACCAGGAAGGAAATTTATGTTTGGACACTTTTTTTTGTGGCACGAGTGCCTGAAAAAAGAAATACAATATATCATAAAAAATATTTACCATATCATTTGCTGAGCTCATCCCAGTTTACTTGACTCAAACAATCATTCAACAGGGTTAAATCAGCTGATTTGAAATCATAATAGAAGTTGTCACCGTGAGGGCCACTAGAGTTGGTATGATCATTAGCACCGCCCTGAATCTGAAAAGTCAGTGGTGGATGATAGTAATCTGCTGAAACCAATGCTTCATCACATAGGGATATTAATGTAGTCTCATTGGTGGTCAAGATTAGATCTAATGTCTTGCCATTATGATTAGAGATGTTGTTCACCTGGTATAAATTTTGAAATGCACATGAGTCAGATATCAATGTGACAACCTCTCTAAGCTGATTGCGTCCATCATCAACAGCGACCACTGGAACCGAGCAATACTCTTCAGCAGACCAAGTACAGTAAGGCATATTAAAGTCCCCACAAGTCCATATGGGCACTCTGTGCACCTGCATAATCAAACCTACTGTTGAACAAAAACTCTGATATTCGTTTGTCAGGGAACGAGGTGGCAAATGAGCAGCAGCCACAATGAATGAATCGGAGCCAGATCCAATCAAAACAAATAGCTGCTCAACATCATTGGGAGAGTGCAACATGGAGCTTTTTAATTGTTTTGATACAGCTATAAGGACACCTCCTCCTCTAAGGGCACTACTTGAGTTTTGGTTCCTGTCATAGAGGTAAATGTTGTAGTCATATAAACCCATCTCACTGTTATTGACATCACAGGTTAGCCAGGTTTCTGTCAGAATAATTAAAGAATAACAATTGGCGGCAATATTGGTTTGTAGAGTTTTTAGTTTAGTGTTTAAACCTCGAACATTTTGGTAAAAGGCATCAAGATACTGCTTCCTGCGCTTTGATTTGTTTTTGCATATAGAAGACCCTACTTGTGTGCTTGGAATACGATTTTGATATCTTATAACAACATTCTCTCCATTACCTTTACGTGTTCGAAATTAAGTTTGTAACACTTTATACCTTTCTCTCTCCTTAGCGGTTAGGTCAAAGTTTACGAACACTTTTTCATCCTTGAGTTTGTGGCCACACTTATTTAACTTTTGAACTTCCACTGGTGATTCTAAGGTCAATCTTAAAGCCCTGAAATTGTTTTTGTTTGGCTTACCCATTCTCAGGGTTTGAATTACTCGAGGAGAGTCTGTATCTGACAAAATGGAAATAATTTTTTTGACTTGGACAGAGTCCGGGTCGGAATCGTTTCCTTCTGGAACATTAAACCACATCAAATTATTGGCATTTGGCGCTCCTGTAGCTCCACAAAAATATCATCTTCATTGTAGTTTGATACTGGAATGTTGAAGGAAACAGGGTTGTTGGGTGGAAGCTGCATCACAGGGGTCTTTTTAAGATTATCAACCTCCTGTCGTAGTTCTTCAACAGCCTTTATAATTGATGGTACAACTTTCAGCCCATTTTGACAGTCTGGGCAAAAAAATCTTAACTGCCGAGCACCTTTAAGTTTCATTACCTTAATCTCTGATGCATTGAGTCCTGAGCATACTTTTTATGAAACAATCTAGAACAACTGTCGCAAGGAACCTGCTCTGTAGCTGTGATAACTAATTTACATACACCACATGAATCAGCCATTTTTAGGTTAGAGTTGATTTATATAATTTTCACAGTTAATTCTTATTTAATCAGTACACTAACAATTGCACAGCTTAAAGGTCTCCCAAACAACAATTCCATTCCATAATATGATAAAAATATTTAATATTTTAAAAGTAATTTGGTTTTCCAATCAACAAAAATAAACAAACATGTGTCTATTTGAGGTTAGTTTGTAGGTTATCTGAATATTATTTTTTCGTGGTTCCACAAAATCCACGATATCCGAGCTTTTATTAATATTATAAAAAAAAAATAATAATAAAATATTTGCCTAATTTAAAAAAGAGGTACTTTTTTTAATACATTTTTACGTTTTCTTGAATTTCGGCAACCCTGTATAATATTTCCAAAATTTAAGTATTGCAATAGACTTTTCGACACAAGAATAACTTTTAGTCGTAGAAAGAATAATAAAGATTTCCCCTCCTGTGCACTCCATCCGTGGACACACTGTATACTACATATCATGAAAATTAGCACGGTTAGCTGAATACATTTTATGTTAGATTTTGGAGTTTCAAAAATCTTCTTGTAAATATCCATTAGCTGTAATGTATTATTAATTTGTACAATTTTTAAAAATTGTACAAGCCTACACTCCCACATCAACGTCCGAAGAAGATGAAATAGAGGTTTTCTACGATAACTTTAATGAAGCCCTTAACATATGCCCTACCTACTACACCCTACTAATAGGCGACATTAATGCCAAACTCAGACGAAGACGAGTCAGAAAATCCCCTGGGAAGATACGGATATGGGGAAAGAAATGAAAGAGGCGGTAGACTCCTTAGCTTCTTGCAGAAAAATGGCCTGTACTCTATGAGCTCTTTCTTTAATAAAAAACCGCAACAAAAGTGGACATGGATTAGCCCAGACGGGAGTATAAAAAATTAAATAGATTTTATTATATCCAACAAAAAAGAGATAGTCTATGATGTAACAGCTCTAAACAGCTTTTCTGTCGGTAGTGACCATAGAATGGTTAGATCAAAAGTATACATCAACACTGGAAGAGAACGAATGAAGATGATAAGGAGGACAAATAATAAGAAATGGACCTCACCGAATAACACAGAAATCTTTAGAAATGATATACACAAACACCTGAACAAGCAAAAAACTGCATCAACTTTAAATGTGGATATAGACAAGTTGAATGGAAATATAGTGGATGCTATAAAGCAGACAGAAAAGCAAATTGTGCTAGAAGGAACCAGATAAATAAAGCCATAAGTAAAAGGACCAAAATCATGATGAAGGGGAGAAGGGAATTGCAAAATAAATATGATGTAAACTTCCCAAAACTGAAGCAACTTAACAAGGATATAACTAAAACAATTCGCGATGACATCAGAACATTCTACACAGAAATGGTTACCAAAACAATCGAAGAGAATACAAGCTTAAAATTACTTAGGCAGAGACTCTCGAAAGGGAAGAAAGAGATCTGTAAACTACGAAACAAAGAGAGCAAAACAACAACCGACAGAATTTTTTTTTAAATATTAGAGGATTTCTATAAAGAGCTGTACGCTACAAACGAAGAGAAAATTAGCCGCGACCCGATTCCCAAAGTTCTGAATCAGGGCTCAGAAGAAATTCCAGAAATCACGATTCGAGAGATCCAAAAGTCGATCTCGGAAATGAAAAATAACAAATCCCTGAATCTCTTAAACTAGGAGGCAAAAATGTTTTTGCAAAACCTCAAAGCACTATTCAATGAATGTTTTATAAAGGGCAAGATACCGAAGCAATTGAATAATGCAACCATCACCCTAATTCATAAAAAAGGCGACATTACCAATCTTGCAAATTACCGTCCTATCAGTAGGATGTCACACATGTAGAAGTTGTTTACTAGAGTTATAGCAAACAGATTAAAACCAAACCTGGACCTTTATCAGCCAAGAGAACAGGCCGGCATCTGATCAGGTTAAGGCACGAACGATCATCTCCAAGCACTGAAGAACCTTGTAGAAAAGTCCATCGAATATCATAAACCGCTTGTTCTAATATTCGTGGACTATGAAAAGGCATTTGACACTATAAATCAGCACCAGATGTCACTGTCCGACTGTAGAATAGACCACCGGTATACCTTATTAATAGAGAGTATATACAAGAATGCCACAGCTAGCGTAAAACTGCAGGAGAGCACAAATAAATTCAACATAAACAGAGGAGTTAGGCAGGGCGATACTATCTCGCCGAAATTATTCACGAATCTGCTCGAGTATATATTTCAGACCGTGGATCTGAAGGGGTTGGGTATTAACATAAACGGTGAAAGCTTAACACACCTAAGATTTTTAGATGACATTGTCCTAAAAGCGGATCGTCTTGACCATGCTATGACCATGCTGAAGCCTCCCATAAAGTCAGACTAAAAATTAGTGTGGCCAAAACCCAGCTCATGACTCACCTTGTACTCAATGAAGGTGTGTACATAGATGGAACCCAGGTTGAAGAAACTACCTCTTATAAATATTTCGGCCATGAAATCCGTATAAATAGAGATAATCAAACCTACGAACTATTTCGACGAATAGGATTAACTTGGACCGCATATGGGAACCTCAGACATGTATTCAAGCCGGATTTGCCAATATGTTTGAAAAGGAATACTTTCAACCAGTGTATTTTACCTGTGCTAACTTATGGTGCTGAGACCTTGACATTGACAAAAAGGGCTGTAAAGAAAATCAGAGTGACAGCGTGCAATGGAGAGGTCAATGCTGGGACTGACACTGAGAGACCACATTACCAACACTGAACTGCGTAGAAGAACCAGACTGACTGACGCAGTAGAGCAAATAGCAATGCTAAAGTGGAACTGGGCGGGACACACTGCGAGAATGCGGGACAACAGGTGGACAAAGCGGATCATGGAGTGGAGACCTAGGCAGAAACAGGGGACGACCACCAACGAGATGGTCCGACGACATAAGACGACCACACAAATTGGATACAGAAAGCACAAAATAGCGAGATGTGGAAGCAAACACGGGAGGCTTATATCCAGCAGTGGACAAATATAGGCTGATTGATGATTATTAATTTTAATAAAATATACCGAATTCTTTTTGGTGTATCATTTATTATGGTCCATACCATACTTTTGTAGGTATGATCCTTATAATTTTTGTTATGCTTTTTTATGATTTATATTTTACCAGATTGTATTATTCTTGTATAACCGCAAGACCCTCAAAACTTACTTATATGATCTTAAAGGAGATGTGACACGACTAAAATCTAGAATAGGGCAGGTCGAGGTTGAACTAGATGTTTCCAAGTCTAATTTCTGGATGACACGCCATTTAATCAAGATAACCTTAGTATATTTTTGACCAGCTTTAAAAACCCTGTAAATTTATTTGCCGTTTCAAATTTGTTCAATTTTTTTCAACAAACTTACCATTTTGCAGGCTACAGCATTTTCCAAAATTGGTGAGAGCTCAGAAAACAGAGACCTATTACAAGAACTATCAACGATGAGCAGACCATCAAAGACAGCTGGTTAGGGCAAGAGCAAAAGAAGTTTTTTAACGACTTGGAAATGGCTAGACTTACCATTAGTATGTAATTTTATATTATGGCGTAGTATTTGTTAATATGGTATTTTAGCAGCTATCGGGATTTCATGGGTATGACAAGAATAGCTATATGCTATAGAGCATACGTGTATGAATGACAGAAATATCCCAATTGCTGCTAATCGTTACAATTATATAACAAAATGACATTTAATACTTTAAGTGGAAATTATATATTGTAGATGCAGCAAACACTACATGACTTTGAAACAAAGGTGTCCAACAGGCCCTCGCTGACCAGCTGAGGAGGGCAAATGAAAGGATTCAAAGAAATAAATAGATTATGAATATGTATTATATATTTTTTTAAAACCTTAATGTGTTTTTTTTTTTTGGCCTTTTACCATATCAATTTAGTCATTACTGGGTAGCAGATAAAAAAATCAACTTAAGCTGGACGTGTACAAAATGTTCGTTTTACAACCGTGCGCCCGTTGATTGGGTAGGTATCGAAACCTCCCAGAATATGGAATTTAACTTTAATTTAACCAGTGGAGTTTAAGGGAACTCATTGAGCATAAAAGGCGAAAAAATAAAGTTCAAAGTTCAAACTTACTCGTGTAGGAGAATGCAAGTCCATCTGACCATCGGAAATCACTCTCGTGGGTTTTGTCCGATGCTCCGATCCAGTAAGCGTTGTTATCGCGATAACCGGGGCTGAAACAAAACGTCTGGATTAGAAATGAAATTGCAAACTAAATGAAAAAGATTTTATATTTATATTGCCAAGAATCACGAAAATTGACACACAAGTTAATACCTTAATAAAATAGATTATTTTGCGATTTGTTCCCTCCCCAACAATATTGATAATTATGTAATGTGGTTTTCGTCCAGAAATATGTTAATTAAAAGTCAGTTTTCAGCTTGTTTGGACTTTATTGATAAGCTTTTAAATCAAATGCCAAGGTTTCGAGGTATTCCGCATCATTCTCAAGGCCAGATTATTCGAGCTACGGATCGCATTAATTTGAACGATCTATATTTTTTGTAAAACAATGTCTGTACGGTACTACTGCTTGCCGAGATGTTTGATACTAAACCAAACATCTCGGCAAGCAGTAGTACCGTACAGGCATTTTTTACAAAAAATATAGGTGGTTCAAATTAATGCGATCCGTAACTCGAATAATCTGTGTGCGTTTCTTAGGTAGTGTCGAAAATGTTGGAGGGCGCTGTTTCCTTAGATAATTATGAGAAATACGTTATTTAAGTGCGCCCACTTGTATCTCAGAACAAGGACATTTTACTTGTATATTTATATGAACTGTCCTATTCAAGTTTTGGTAGGTACCTACTTAAAGTGAGGTGACCAGAATTTTTGTTAAGCAATGCGGGACGGAAGAGTGGATAAGATAGACGGACCACAGGCTATGCGCCGGTGTCACGCCAAATATATTTTGAGAAGACTGAAACCGCTTTTTAAAAATAATTTTATTTTGCAAAATACGGATATAAGTACAATACTAGCAAGCAAATAGAGTAAAAGTGATTTTAGATTATAGCAAAGCAATATTTATAACTTCGGTGCGGATGCACACTCTGCAATGGCTTCTGGGAATCGTCCGCCTGGGAGCCTGCTGAATCTGCAGGTTCTGTGGGAAGCTGACCATTTAAATCCTCCCTCCTTAAGACGAGAAAATACTCCTAGTATTTTCGGTGGGTTTCTCTTCGTCTGGAATTTTCGGGTTTTCTTTTGGTCTTCTGCAAATGGTGGGTTTCCTTCTTAGCAGAAGAATTGCAATGATTCCGATCAATGCTAGAATTAACAGGATACCAAACGTGACTGAAGAATATTGGGTAGCTTGATCCACTTCTTGGATCGGCGAAAGTTGATTATCAATGTCTTTCAGTCGATAAATTTCTCCAAAGTCGATTTTACTGTAATTTGTGGTTTTGAAGGTTTTGGCAACAGTAAAATTCGCTATTACAAGTTTTGGTAGGACGAGTGGTTTTCCATACTGGATTTGCACATCGTTGACAAACTGCTGAGGACCCATTTGAATTTGGCAGCTTTTCGGGATTTTGACTAGAATTGGTTGGTCGATATCGAAATATTGGTCGATTTTGCACTGCGAGAAGATTCGTTCCTTTTTCTGTGGTAGGATCAGAACTCCTTCTTGGGTGATTTGTTCACAAGGCGATTCTCAATGTGGACTTGAAGGGTGTCGCAACCGGTAGGGGATGAACCATTTAAAAGTTGAAGTACACAGTTGTCCGGTGGGTGGAAGACTTCGTTGCAGTAGAAAGTTTCTTTTAATGAAGGACAAGTACTTTCTTCGAACTGACTTCCTTATTTGCACGTGCCAAGTAAGGGAACTTAAGGACAATAAGATGCGATTTTTGAATAACGGGATATACATGGTAGAAAATGTATGTTTGAGGTTTTAAAATAGGTAAATGAGTAGCAAAAATTAATTTTGTACCTGAAAAAGTAACCTGGGCCCCTAAAAATTGATAATAGTTTAAGATACTTTTAAAAGTTGGTATTTCGCTTTCATTGTATATTGCCCTTAAATATTTTATAATTTCTTCTGGATCAAAGCTTGATATTATTGCATTATGCAAAGCGTTAAGTTTTGAAAACATTTTGGCGTCTTCTAAGTTATCAATGAAATGTATAAGATTTTGGCAATCCAGATTTATTTGTGCTAAAATTCCTTGATGAGAAATATAATTAGTTAAATCGTTAATTGTATTATCTACAGCGGCTTCAAATATCTTTAAACCTTGTTCTAACTTTTGTTGATTAGAGTTAGGGGCGGTTATGGTTTTGTTATAATTATTAATTAAGTTTTTTGATAAAGTTATTTGCAAGTTTACTTCTTTGATAATATTTTTCTGATTTTGTTGTAAGTTTTTCATTGCCTGATCGTAACGTTCTCCATCATCTGAATCTAAGTTTCCAAATGACCATTTTTGTACTTTACCGATAATATTAATCAAAGCTCTTTTGTTACGAATATGAGGGTTAAGATTCCCTAAATTATTTTGAGTGTCTTGAATTAGGTATTCAGTACGAAGAAGAAGATTTTCGGAAAGTGCTTGGTATGATATAGGATTTGTGGCTTGGGCCTTTTCATGATTTTTCAAAATTTTTTAATTGAGGGATTACATGTAATAAATCAATAGAGTGTAGGAACGTATGTTTCGTATAAATTAATCTTGCATTACCGAGTTGTACGGGTAAAATGGGTTTTTTTACACTAGTTATTTGTATGTCATGATTGGAATTAGATAGTGTGGGAGGTACTATGAGCAACGGGATCAACAACAGGATTGTCCGGTACATTGTTTACCTGCAAAGGGGATTTTTGTTTACTTTTTGGTTTTCTAGCAATTTTCTAATGATAAGCACCTTTTTTAGTAAATAATTGGATCTTCTAAGGATGTGTGTATTGTCTCTAAATCACTTTGATCGTCTCGTTTATTATCGGGTAGTTTAAGTTGCACATTAGAATATATGGTAATTTTCGAAGCTGACGGATGTGGTTGAAGAATTTCGTTAATTTCTGTTTCATCTAAACAAGGTAACTTGTCAGTGTCCTTCAGGAATTCTTCGATTATATCGTCAACGTCGCCAGGGTTGTTATTTACCGAGTCTGTCTCTAATGCATTGCAATCTACAGGGTTGCGTGAAAGTGCATCAGCTGCTTGATTTAATTTACCTTTTTTGTATTGGATTTTATAGTCAAATTCCTCTAATTTGAGGCGCCATCGCACAAGGCGAGAATTTGGTTCTTTTAATGAGAACAACCATTGAAGTGGTTTATGGTCAGTTAAGATCGTAAATTTATGTCCAAACAAATATGGTCTAAAATATTTACAATTCCACACTATTGCAAGATGTTCCTTCTCAATAGTTGAGTAATTTATTTCAGCCGGATTTAATGTTCTCGATGCGTAACATAAGGGACGATCGTCTTGGGATAAAATTGCGCCTATAGCGTAATTTGATGCGACTGTTGTTAATTTAAAAGGTTTCGTAAAGTCTGGGTATGCTAGTACGGGTTCAGATGTTAATATATGCAGTTTTTTCGATTGACTTTTCTTCGATTTCTATCTGGTGAAACCCGCTCGCAAGGTCGAGGGTGGAAAAATACTGTGCTCTATCTAGTCGATTTAAAATGTCATTTATATTGAGTATTGGATATCGATCATCAATTGATTTGGAATTTACGACACGATAGTCATAAACTACTCTCCATTTAGTTTTACCGAAGGCGTCGATTTCCTTTGTGACTATCCATATGGGAGAGGACCATGGACTACATGAAGGTCGAATAATATTTTTCTCGAGCATATCGTTAATTTGACGTTGCACTTCTTCTTTATGCACGTAAGGATAACGGTATGACTTTGTGTGAACTGGGATGTTATCAGTGGTTTTAATTTCATGTTTCATTTTAGACGCATATCCGCATATCGCCTGGTTTAAAAATACATCATGGAAGTCATTACATAACTTGTGCAATAGAAATTTTTCTTCGCTGTTTAAATGTTCGGTTCGAAGTAATGGGTCGATTCGGGATTGTTTCTTATTGAAGTGATCTTTTCAAATTTCATTTTGGAAATGATTCATGGTGAAAATTTCGAATTAATTTTGATTAAAACAATCGACAGGCAATGGTTCAGTTAGGGTTACTGAAATAGAATGATCAGTTGGGTTTTGAATTTTAACTGGGGCAAAACCATTTTCAGAAGTTGACAAAATTTGGGGAATATACAAGTCGTTCACATGACATGGCTTCGTAATAACTTCACCTGTATAAACGCTTACAGGGATGCGTTTGAGAATTTTTTCCTGTGCGTTTACGGAAAATGAAAAGTTAACTTCACTAGGTTCTCGATATTTAGAGGGTATTTCTAGGTTTGGACCTACCAGTTTCCTATTTATTAAATCGATATTTAGATTTAAATTCATTAAGTCTTGTAAACCTAAGACACCGTCATAGTAATCGTGAAAGTTAAACAAAATAAATTCAATTATTTTATTATAAATACCAAACGCAGTTAAAACAGGGATTGAGGCTTGATATTGTGTTTTTTGCCTACCTACGGCAGTTTTTGTTACATTACTAGATTGGTATATACAATTAGGATAAAAATATTCTACAATATTTGGATTCAAAATAGAGCGCGAACTACCTGTATCAATTAATATTTTTATGTTCCTATCTTTAATTAATACGTAAGATGAGGCATTATTTGAGGAGATATTTATTTCGGTCAGGTCAATGGGTTTTCCTGGCTTGTTTCGAGAAAATTTTCATTTACAGGGGGAGCTTTATTTTGCACATCCTGTTCGGAATTTTCAATGGCATTTTGGCCATAGTATGGTTCGGTATAATAATCTGAAAAGTTGGTGTCGTAATAATTATTTTCAGGGTAGAAGTTCTCCGGTGGAGCTCCTTCGAGTGATTCATCATACTCATTAGTATGTAATTCTTGAAAAGTAAAGTTAGGTGTAGATGTCGTCGACATGGGCGTGGGTTTTGATAATTGACTGAGTGGAATTTGATTTGGTCTGAAAACATTCTGTGGTCGACCAAATACTTGTTGATTTGTGGGAAATCTAGGCGGTACTTGTTGCCTAGGTTGGATATTAACAGGTTGACTATGCCAAACAGGTTTTGGCGAAAAATTTGGGTTGTGAAAATTTGGTTGTGTTGGAAATTGGGGATAATTACTTTGACGTGCAAAATTGTGATCATAGTTATTACCTGAAAAATTGTTATTTGAATTTCTATGACCTGAAAAATTATTATTAAATATGTCTTTCCTTGAATCATGAAAATTTCCATACAATTTTTCAAAATTCTCAATTTCTGTAATAAAAGCGATACAGTCTTCCAAACTTGTTGGCTTTTTTTATATACATATTATTTCTAAGGTTGCCGCTGCAACCTGCAATGAATGTGTTTAAAGCAGTTTTATTATAGTCATCGATTTGACATTTTACATCAAGGCGAGATAATGTGGAATCGTTACTTACACGGTGGAAAACGTTACTTTTTATAACTTGTAATCTATTTCCGAATGTTATTAAATTTTCGCCATTCTATGGCCTAACTCGCGTTAATTCTTGTACGAGGCAATCAATATCTCTTCGATCAGAAAAACACTGTATAAGGGCGCTTTTTAATGCGATCCAATTATCTAGTTCGACACGTCTTCCTACCATTAGCTCTGCTTTTCCGCATAGCTTTTCTTTAATACACTCGAAAACGTGTTGATCTAGGTCGGTATCTTTAAAAGTCTTATATCTTTCGATAAATTCGTCACATCTAACTATAAATTTATTTAAGGTGTTACTGTCACCATCGTAAGGTTTTATATTTTCTAAACGGGACTTGAAGAGATCCCAATTAAATTTACTAGTTTCAGACATATTGGTTTCTGAACTAGTTGAAAGTAAACTTTTTAAAAGATCCTCAGTGGTTACGTGTTCAACCATTAAATATAAATACTATTAAAATAATAATTCGCACAAAAATGCTTTGCGTTTAAACAACTTGAAAATACGTGTCTTCGATAGAAAGGAAAATTATTTAACTGAAATATTCGTCAGTAAAATTATTTGATTTTTTATTTTTATTTAAATGCTTAAAAATACTTGTCTTCGATAGACAGACAAATTAAATAGAACTAAATGTGTACGCAATACACGGCCCTAATCTATCCCTACAATAATTCCTCAAACAAAGGGTTCAAAAGGGGCAAAAAGGATTTTACAAGGCACTTACAAATCCGGAAGATTCCGTTCTGTCTTTCCTTGTCCTTTTCCGACTTCTATTGCTACGGCTCTTCTAGGTTGGACTGGTGTCTTCTGGGGAGGTTCTGGACAGCGTCTAAGGGTATCCTTATCCGCACTATCCTACCGACTGCGCCAAATATATTTTGAGAAGACTGAAACCGCTTTTTAAAAATAATTTTATTTTACAAAATACGGATCTAAGTACAATATTAGCATGCAAATAGAGTAAAAGTGATTTTAGATTATAGCAAAGAAATATTTATAACTTCGGTGCGGATGCACACTCTGCAATAGCTTGTGGGAATCGGCCGCCTGGGAACGTGCTGAATCTGCAGGTTCTGTGCGAAGCTGACCATTTAACTCGCCCTATTTTTTCAAAAATTTACCAAAGAATAAAACAAAATTTTTAAAACAATTTTTTTAGAATAAAAAAAATCGCAATATAAATTCAATTTTTTAAAACATATTTCTGTGAGTCGCGTTTGGCGAAAATTGTTGGCCAGTTATATGGCATATTGAATTTAATTAATAAGAGTGGTTTTGATTTATCTACGATTAACTGCGTTTTCTCGAACGTCCACATTTTATTTACGCCCGTGAATAATATTTCAGTTACCTACCGCATTTGTGCCTGGTAGACTCCAAGAATACTCAACGATTTTTTTTTAATTTTTACCTATAAGAAACATCAAGTTCCTTCTTCTTCTTCGAGTGCCCTATCAGTTATCTGGCGTTGGCAACCACTTGGAAAAAATAATCTCTGTCTTCGGCCAGTCTGAAGAGTTCTCCTGCAGCTAGGACACCAGTGCAGTCGCGGATGTTACGCAGCCAGGACATCTGCTTTCTGCCCACTCCTCGTCGACCATCTATCTTGCCTTCCATTATAATTCTGAGAAGAGATATGCCACCTTCCTACGTTTTACTACTATGATGAGCTTACGATCTGTCCGCGCTCTTCTCGAAACCTCGTCATTGGTCATTCCTGCAGCCCAGGGAATATTTAGAATCCGTCGCAGTATCCACAGCTCAAATGCTTCCAAGCGATTCAACGTATTGATCTTTAGTGTCCAGGATTCAACTCCGTACAGAAGAATAGGCCAAACATAGCATTTAATCATTCGTTGTCGGAGAATCATATTTAAGCCACTATTGCAAAATAGTGGCTTTATCGCACAGAATGTAGAGCGTGCTATCTCAATCCGACTTTTAATCTCTACGTCAGGATCTAGGTTGTCTGTTATAAAGAGAATTTTCTGACTCTCTCTAGCTGTTCTCCATTCAGCTCCAGTTGGGCGTTTGCATCTTGTGTTTGTCTAATAACCATGAATTTGGTTTTCGTTACATTTATGTTTAGTCCCATTTCCCTGATGGCGTTCGTCACACTGGCACTGTTTAAAAGTTGTTGGAGCTCCTCTATGCTTTCCGCCAGAATAACCGTATCATATGCATACCTCAAGCTGTTTATAGGAGGTCCATTATTGATCTTAATACCAATGTCACTCTCCAATGTTTTCTTGAAAATAATATCCGAATACAAATTGAATAAAAGAGGACACAATATGCAGCCCTGGCGTACACGCCGACATATCCCTACATTGGTGTTCGATTTCCCGGCGACTCGTATATTTGCCGTCTGATTCCAGTACAGGTTTCTTATGATTTGGAGATCTCTCTGATCAATTCCCGCTCTCTGCCGTGCTTCAATGAGTTTAACATGTTGAACACGATCGAACGCCTTTTCGTAGTCAACAAAGCAGGCAAATACGTCTTTGCGTTAATCTCTGCACTTCTGTAGTAGTACAATGAGAGAAAACAAGGCCTCTCTGGTCCCAAAGCCATGTCTAAAACCAAACTGTGTTCTATCAAAATCGAGTTCACATCTCGTTCTTATTCTCGCATGTATCACTCTGAGGAAGGTCTTCAATAGGTGACTCATGATGCTTTTTAATCTATATTCCTCACACCTTTTTTAGCGTTGCTTCATAGGTATTGGGATAAAATTGGACTTTAGCCAATCATCGGGGAGACTTCCACCAGTCTATATTTTGTTAAAAAGTTCTACAATGTGTTCAGTGTTATCATCATTGATGAGTTTTATTAATTCGATAGGTACGTTGTCTGGGCCGACTGCTTTATTGTTCTTCTCAAGATTAATAGCGTGTGTGACCTTTGTTTTCGATATAAGTGGGCCTATGTCGTGAGGTTCATATGTTTCGTTAGATCTTTCGTCCTCAAACAGCTTTGTCACATAATCTTCCCAGACAGCTTGCTTTTGTTCTTCCTCAATTATTGGCCTATTGTTCCCATCTACTAAGACTGTAGGTGATTTCATTTTAAATATTTCTGCTACTTTCTTCAGTTTGTGATGCATGTTAAAAGAGTCATGCTGTAGGTTCAGGTCCTCCATTTCTTCACACATATCCCTCATCCATTTTTCTGTGGCATGTCTTATATCTCTTTTTATGTTCCTGTGAAGGCGTCATACCGGGTCTTATAATTTTTAATTTTTCTTCTTTCCTCCATCAAGGCAAGAATTTCGTCTGTCATCCAGCGTTTCCTTTTGATATTCCGTGACGGTTTTAAGGTCTTTTCGCTTATGTTGTTTAGAACGTTCTGTAGATTCTTCCAACACCCATTTACGTCGACCTCCGGACTGTTAGTAAGGTTCCCCAATGCTACATTTAATATTTTGTAATTTGGATACATCAAGCGTAGTCGGCTTCACAGTTTTCTTGGGAGATCTAAGGCGTACTGCTAGACTGGCTACCAGTGGATTATGATCCGAACCTATGTCCGCATCGGGGTAGGTTGTTGTTCTTTTCACGCAGCTTCTAAATTTACTATTTATCAAAATATAGTCTATTTGGTTTCGCCCGAGGTTATCTGTCGTATCAGCAGGCGAAGTCCAGGTGTACAATCTTCTTTTCTGTAGCTTGAGCCAAGTGTTGCATACCACAAGTGAGTTAGTCTGGCAGAATTCGTAAAATCTGTCTCCGCATTGATTTGCATCGACTAAGTCAAAGTTTCCCACCAAATTACCTCTTCTGCCTTCGCCGATCTTAGCATTAAAATCACCCAGCACCAAGTTGATATCATTCCTATTTAAAGTTTTGAGAATTTTGGTTAGGTCGTCGTAAATGGTCTCAACTTCGCCATAATATCTTTCATCTGCAGTCGGCATATATTCCTGGATTATGTTTATGTTAAATGGTCTAGCATGTAGTTGAAGTAGTAAGATTCTTTCCGAGAAAGGAGTAAAGTTCTTAACACAACTGGCGTATTCTTTAGTGATAAAGATTCCAACTCCGTTTCTGTGATGATTGTTATCGTTTGTGTTTCCTGCATAGTAAAACATTCCTTCTGGGTGTTTATATACATTCCGTTGTTAGGCCATCGTGCCTCACTTACTCCCATCATGTCCACCTGCAATCTTTTTGCTTCTTGTGTCATGTTGTCGATCTTTCCGACCGCAAAGAGACGTCTAACATTCCATGTTGCGATTCGCAGCTTGGATTTCATTGTATTCCACCGGGAGATTCTTAGCACCCCTTGCCCACCTAAGGGCTGCCCGGGACTGGGGGCCGTTTTTCTTTCTCTGTAATCCATAGTGAAATTTCCGGAGTGGTTTCCCCTTGCCTTCTCCGGTTCTAGTTTCAGCCGATCCACCTGATACCGACGCTGTTTGCAGCCGCCCCCTCTGGGTCAGATGATGCGAGGTGTTCACCATATCTGGTTATGTTCCAAAAATGTTTAAATACTTCATGTGGTGGCCAAGAATTGGCAAAGTTGGTTGCGTTAGGTTAGGCCAGGCCTCAAAATTAACTAAGGTTCCCGCTTGCATATATTCTATTCTTAAGGATCCTAACAAGTCCTACCGCTTGACGAGTTCTGAGCTGCGCAAGCATCACAAGGTTTTCATTTAAATATCAATTTTTTTTCACTTCATTCAATGCCCTCCGCTTGCTCCGAGGCGCAACCAAATGAAACTAACTCAAGACAAGCCCGAAATAAAAAAAAAAGTTTTACAAACATAACCTTTAAAAAATATCTTGCTATTGGAATTGAACCCAGGCCGCTAAATCAGAAACGCAGCAAACGTGTTTATGATGCCCGCGCAAGCCCAGGTCTCGTCAGGCGGTAGGATTCGTTAGGATCCTTAAGAATAAAATATATAATAATAATAATAATAAGACGTTTAATAACATCACCAGATTCATGATACATTCAGTTGGATCAACAATTTATAACATTT
>MU182989.1:84085-101668 GCA_016904865.1 Pissodes strobi | reverse complement strand
TGCAGATTGTTTCCACCAGTTAGAGAATTCTACCCACGTTTGCCAGTTTATCAGCCACAGTATTGCCATGAATATTCGAATGACCCGGAATCCAGGCCAATATAACCCTAAAGTTTAGCGATTCATTAATTTTAATCGACAGCTTTTTTGTATCATGAGCGATACGACTTAATTTAGATGAAATTATTGAGCAGTTGATTTCTTGAATTGCGAATCTTGTTCCTTTCCTTACATAGTTGTAAAGTTTTTTAATTGCAATAATTTCCGCCGTACAAATCTAAACTTCATCCGGCAATCTTTGAGAGAAACTTAACAGGTTTAATCATTGTCCACTGCTGAACATAGGCCTTTCTCAATAATCCCCAATTTTTCCGGTCCTGAGCAGCATGAATCCAGTTTGTCGAGATGCGTTTTATATCATCTGTCCATCTGGTTGGTGGTTGTTCTTGGATTCTGAAGGCTTGATCTCTGGGTCGCCATTCTATAATTCTTCTGGTTCAATTTTCACGTGGCATTCTTGCTACATGTCCAGTCCAACTCCATTTCAAGCAAGCCATTCGCTCTACCGCATCTGTAACCCCGGTTCTCTGTCGTATTGTTTCATTGGGAACTGTATCCCTTATTGTAATTCCCAACAGAGAACGCTCCATGGCGCCTTGTGTAACTCTCACTTTATTTACTGACTTCTTCGTTAACGTTGAAGTCTCTGAACCGTAGGTCATGACAGGCAGGATGCATACATCAAAAACCTTGCGTTTAAGGCACAACGGAATCTCTGACTTCATATATGTTTCAGTTTACCATAAGCTACCCATGTTAGTCCAATTCTCCGGTCGATTTCGCATGTTTGATTATCTCTACCAATTCGGATCTCATGTTTTAGATATTTATACGATGTCACTTTGAAGATCTCTTTTCCCTGTACCAGAGAGTTTTGGCTAGGGACCAGGTTCATCATGAATTCCGTTTTTGTTGCGTTGATTTTGAGACCAACTATGTGTGAGACAGATGTCAGTTTTGACAGCACTTTTTCTCCTTTACCTAAGCAATCTGATATCAATACAAAATCGTCGGCGAATCGGAGATTGTGTCTCCCTGTCGAACTCCACGTTGTATCTTAAATTTATCGGTCTTCTCATACACTCTTACACTTGCAGCTGAGTGGTTGTAGATATGTTGTAGAATGGCAGAATATCTACTGTCAATTCGGCAGTCAGCAAGTGAATTGAACATCTTATTGTGTCTGATAGAGTCAAAGGCTTTTTCATAGTCCACGAACACTAGCACGAGTGGCTTGTTATATTCGACAGACTTTTCTGGCTGCAGATGGTCATTAGTTGCGTACCCGGCTCATTACTTCCGACAACAGCACGTTAGTTGGAGTATATTTTCATAAAACCTGACACGATTTTTAACTGAAGACTGTCCAGCTTTTTCCTTAAGTACTTTAATATGGCACTATACCAAATGAGATCAACCGAAACCCTTATGTGATTGAGGATTTTTCATCGCTTTTAAAATTTTTCGAATATTTCGGATATTTTATCCCTTTAAGGACGGATTTAATTTTCTTATTGGTTTTTAGCTTCCAGCAAAAATTTCTACATTTTAGGGATGTACAAATAAGGGAAAATGGGTTTTTTGAATTTTCTAATCAGTTTTTTTGTGAAAAAAAAATGGAAGAAAATGGTAGTGCCTCTATGGCACCATTAGAAAACTGATACATCAAAATATTATTTCTTATGGAAAACTTGAAAACAGTTAGTTTTCTCGGTAAGACAAATACCCACTTTGCATGTGGAGCAGTGTCATCTACTTCTATGCGGTTGCAACAGTGTGCTGCAAAGTGCACAACGAATTTTGGTTCCATGAATTGGCATTCTAGCAACTTTATTCGTATCTCCTTTCGGGTGGCATGATTATCTTGAACCGGTTTTGGAACTTCAGTGCTTCTTCTTTCTCGGGTATGCATTGATGGACCAGTACCTATCATTCTAGTTGTTACCACAAAGTGAAAATCCTTTAGATTCAGTCCTCTGGCACGCAGGGAGCATGCTTTGTACACGGTGAAAACATTGATACGTCTACGCCAAAAAAGTTTTGGCCACCTTTTTTTCCGACTTTCTATCCACTTTATAACTACCAACATACCGGTTCCATCTATCTACGAAGTTCATGTGCATGTTGTAATCCTTCACCAAGGCTAAACATGGAATATCAGTCGAAGTTCCATCCTTCCAGGAACAGTCTCTTTGGGATCATGAAAATTGATTATGTGTCTTTCCTCTGCAAATACACCACTCCTTTAGAGCATATTCTCCAATATTCTCCAACTTTTCTCCGACCTCAGATCGTCTGGTTCACGCTGGCGATGGCGCCCTCTTCTAGAAGTTCCACACGCGTCAATCTTATCTGCCAATGGTACCTGTTGCAGCTGAATCCAATTGAAGAAATTGTCAAAGTAAACACAGTGATGTTTCCCAACCAATGAACGAGTGAGATCTTTCACAACTTGGCTGCCAAGATTCGATTCGGGCTTATCGATGACAAGCGCCCCAGTGGTCCCAAAAGAAACCACAAATATTTGTAATAGTAATAGAGAAGAAACAGAAAATTCGAACACCTTCAATACATAGATGCACTCACATCATCATATTTCAATCGAAAATAGTGTTCAATTCACTTTTCACAATACTTTTTTTGATATGTAAATGCTCAGAAATAAACACTCGTCAACAAACTTGAAAACACCCAGAACAAATGTGCTGCCGGAACGTGGCATGCAGAAAGAGGATTTGGTGTGGGCAATATCAAGCTACACATCGTGCAAGAGTGGTCCCGTCCAACGCTCACTAGGCAGCAGAGAAAATGATTTTGAATTGTGGTTCCAGTGTGGAACCACCGCCACTGGGACGGAAAGGATTATATCGAGAAATTGATGTTTCAAATTTTCTGGAAAAATAACGTCTTCTGATCCCATACTTATACTTTCCAATCTGCTGATTTCGAAATTGATCACTGTTTTCTATAGAAACTGTTAGTTTTCGAAATATGAATTTTTTTAAATAAATTAGGACGGTATTTAAATTTTTGACTCAACTTTGAGCGCCTATAGAAGCCACAAATTATGCTTAAAGAATTTGGTAATTTTAAGATTTATACAGTCATTTCTGCTCTATTGAATGGTGAAAATCGCAGTTTCCTCTCGAATTTGGTCATATTTTTCAATCGAGATTTTTTGAGGGTGTGCAGTTTTGGACTTTTTTTCGCGAAATTTTTGTGAAAAACTGGAACTCCAGGTCGACTAGAAAAACCGAAAGCATTTGACCAACTAGATCATCGTATCCTACTCCACAAATTAGCTAGATTTGGTTTTTCTGATGCCCTGGTCGAACTTTTTGATTCATATTTGAGTATATCGTATGCAATATGTGGAGGTGTGTGGCTCAAAATCCGATCAATACGTTGCGAATTCTGGCGTCCCGCAGGGTTCTGTGTCCTGGACCCCTTCTCTTTAATTACTTTATTAATGACATTGGGTCTAAACCTCTAAACTTGACATTAATTATTTACTTTATGCCTATGATGTAAAATAATATGAAAATAAAAACTTGGAATGACTGTGTCAAACTGCAATCTAACCTTAATCTAATTTTTCTTATGTTCGTTCTAAATTGGAGTATGCCTGCGTAGTCTGGTCTCCTGGATATAATATTATGTATTGATACATTGGAGAGAGTCCAACGTAAATTTTTAAAGTATATCTTTTTGAGTGTATGGTATGGTACCCTATTCAAGGTTTTCCGCATGATGATTTACTTGGTAGATTTAATTTTTCTTCTTTCAAATCTCGACGGGACTTTTTCATTATTGTTACTTTATCCAAGTTGTTAAATAATAATTTAGATTGTCCCAATATCCTTTCAAGGCTGAATTTTAGTGTTCCGCGTGTAAGCAGTCGATATCAGAAGTTGTTGAAGTGAAACTTGTTAACGCGAGCCGGGAGTAAACTTTGAAGGCCGCGAACACGGAGTGCGACAGGCGATGAGCGACACGGCCTGACGGAAGAAAAATATGAGAATATTGTTATTGGGATATCTTTGTTAGTTTACAAGATAAAAATATGGGATTTGCTCTATTACCTTGTCAAGACATAAGCGAAACGTTTATGAAGAATAGTTTTTCTTCATTTAGGCGTTCCCTTTTTGTTAATTGAGTGTTATATTTAAAAAAACTACTTTTCCGTTAAGATATGTATAAGGCTAGGGCGTATAATTATTGGGATATCTTTGTTAGATTATAAGATAAAAATATGGGATTTGCTCTATTACTTTGTCAAGACATAAGCGAAACTTTAAATTGAGTGGTATATTTAAAAACCACTTTTTAACCAAATCCGAGGCTAGGGCGTTTAAGTTTAAGCAGTTTCACTTCTGATAGTAAACATAGTGCACACGCTTTTTTTTACCTACTTACTGCCTGAACTAATATCCTAAAATTCTCACCGCTTTATGTGATGTGTAGCATGCAAAACCACTAATGTAACATCGACTTATTTAATATTTCTGCAGAGTGTCTGTCGCATTTTGAAGCATTGAAAACTTTCACATTTCCGTCTTGAATAATGCTTAGTATAATTTTTTATGTATTGTTTTTTTTTTCTGTCTTAATTATTTTTTAATGTTAAATGTTTTTTAACGTTTTTTTATGATATTAATTTCTGTTACTTATACTGTATATTTTTTCCTCTGATAGGTTAGGTCAAATAAGGACTTCCCTTTATTATTATTATTATTATTATTATTTTTATTCTACATTTTTCTGTAATTATTGTCATTATGTCCTTCCTGCCTTGTGGTTGGGTTTCCATAACCTGTAAGGTAGGCAGCGTAAATAAATAAATAAATAAATAATTTTTTTTCGTCATCTACGCTAGCAAGTAAATACATTCAACTCGACAAATCGGCTGCATGACATTGAGACCGTTCTTAACTTTAATCTGAATATCTGAAACTTACTTATTCCACTTGGAATTTGAGCTCAGAGCCATGTCCAGATATTTGGTCTCCTGTACAAATGGGATAATATCATTATCATAGATGACTCAAGGGAGTTGCACATGACTTCTCCCAGGTTTGAAGAGGACCGCCTTAGACTTTCGAAAAGACAGCGAGAAACCATAATCTATGAACCACTGAACCAAAGATTCGTTTATCCTATCAGTAACCGAGGGTATGTCCTTACCTTTACACATAAGAGTCATATCATCTGCATAGTGTATCAGAGAAACCTGGCCTGGTATAATGTCATGCAATTCTAAATAAGTAACACTTATTGTCGCTTGTTTTGCTTTTTGTACGTCTCAAGAATGCAGTGTTTTTTCCTGTGTTTTTGCTGTTTGTGTTTTACCTACTGCTCTCTAAGTCGCTATTGGCACTATAAACTACTTGGTTAATTGTGGAAAATCCATAACTCTGCCTGTTTGTGGTGAAATTTTCCAGTCTTGCAGCTTGCAGCCGTGTTTATGTTTTGCCGATAAAGTCTATTACTATTAGTTAAGTAGTGCTGGGCCAACTATCGATATCCTCGAGTCACGCGAAGATCGACTCTCCTGAATCCGCTAAATCGAAAGTTAAGTAGTGCTGGGTCAAACTGTCGATATTTTTGTGCTTGCGGAAGTTTCGATTTTGAACACTATAAAATATGTCTACGAGCTTCAAATGTTGCAAGAAACCTGGTTTGCACAGTGTGCTTTGCAGTATTTCACCCCAGCTGCATGGAAAGGAAAAATTCCACAACTCTTCAGGGATACAAAATATATTGTTCCAATAACTGCGCTTTGTCTGCGGAAAATCAAGAATACCGGATCTCGGAGTATGAAAAAAAAAATCAGTGATTTGAAGGAACAGTTGAACCCCAAAGATATTCAGCTACAACGTCCCAAAAGATTATCATCAGACTTCTGCTCTGATGTTAGTGAGGCTCAGGAACAATACGATGTTAAAATCACAGTACTAGAAGCTAGAATGTCTGACTTATAAAATAAAATTGCCTCTCTCACGGACAATATACAAGAGTTAGAGAAGACTAACAATTCTAATACTCAAATAACTCAGAAATACATAGATCAAATTAGAATCTTGGAGGATTCGAAACTGGCCTATCACTAAAATTGACAACCTTCTAGAGGAGAATGACAAATGTCTACAAACCATTGAGTCATTGCATTCAACTTACAAACATCAGTACTCTCCTGCTCTCTCCATAAGCACCATCGAGAAAATTATATCCAAACAATTCATTAACATGAGCAAAGGCATTGAGAATGCCGTTCAAAGTCAACTGCTTAATCTTACAGATGCGTTCATGACACACCTCCAGGAAATGACGACCAACAATCAGGACTCTATAACCAAACCTTCTACCGAAGTTAATAATCTCAAAGACTCGAATATCGATCTGATTAAAGTTGTCACTAAAATTCCACACAAGCAATCCAATCCACTGGATACTTCACCTAACTCTGGTAGTGTGAATCTGACTGTACCTTTCATAGAGGTTGGCCTACATGATTCCTCTCAACTACCCTCTGATGGACCTTCTAAGTTGGCTGTTAAGGCTAAAGATGCACAATATTATAGGAACAATGTGCTTGACCACAGCAAGGTTGGTATTTCTTCTCATCATCAGAATCACAGTCTGCGTGTCAACTCTCAACAAAGCCAGGTAAACATAAATATAAGGCGGGAAAGAAACGGTCTACTCTGCACTGGCCCTCATAGAGAGCAACTACAGGTTGCAAATCCTCATATTGGCTCAAGTGAAAAGCTTACCTACATTTATCTAGCCAATTTGAATCCCATCACAACACCAGAACACGTTCTGGATGTTGTGAACTCAAACATTCGACCTCTTTGTTCCTGTACTAAGTTGAGGTCGAAGTTTGAGAGGCCTAGGACTGCTACCTTTAAGCTTGGCGTTCCAGAGCATCTTAAGCCTCAATATCTGAGCAAGGATTTCTGGCCTACCAGTTGTTATGTGGCCGAATTTAATGTCAGGGTGGGTACACATACTGATACTTATACCATTTCAAGGGTTTTCCGGAATCGGACATATTCTCAGGTTGTAACATGAATCCATTCATTGTAAATAATATTGACAATAACTCCCAATCTATGTATAACTCTGTAAATCCACTGACATTTCGTAGTTCTAGTAAAGATAATTGAATCGGTCATTTCGAAAACAACGTAAGTCCATATTTGGGCTAAAGTGAGATTTCGCCGCCATGATATTTTTTAAATTGAAACCTATCATTTCGCGCGAAAACACATACGTTACTATTTAACAGCATAAATGCAAGACCGATATTATTTACGGTCAGTTCGAAAAACAACATATATGTCCTTTACTTGTGTGATTTTGGAAGTGAACGAGTTATGTTGGTTCATTTCGAAAACAACGTAAGCCCCATAAATTAAAAACTCAACTACCAGTGCCATAGATATCTAAGCAACTACCAGTGTCATAGATATCTAAGTTTTTATTTATTTTGATTATTTTTTGTACTTTCCAAAGACCGAAAATAAAGATAGTTTTATTAGAAACATAAAAAATCGTGGTTCATATCGAAGACAATATAAGTCCCATAAATTAAAAACTTAATAGCAAAAAAAGTAAGTGACCTTTAGGCCCTCTTTGTCTTCCAAAAATACGCAATTATAACCCACAATACGTATATAGTATTGCCTCAAAATACTGTGTTATTTAAATATGATATTTTTCATGTCTCCTGAAAAATTTGCATTTTGCGACTTACATTGTTTTCGAAATGACCGATTCAATTATATTTCAAATACTCCCGATCCACTGTCTAATTCCCTTAATATTTATTATCAAATTATAGGTGGGATTCGCACTAAATTAATCAACATTCTCCACTCTTCCACACAGGGTGATTATGATATCCTGGCTTTTACCGAAAGTTGGCTTGATCTATCCATTGTGACAAGTGAGTTTATCTCTACCAATATTTTTGAGGTTTATAGATGCGATCGCAATCAAAATGCCGCTGGTCTGGAGAGAGGCGGAGGTGTAGTCCTGGCTGTAAATAATAAATTATCATCTTTTCCTCTGAGACTGGTTGGTTTACGGCCTCTTGTGCCTGAGCACATTGATATCATCGCCTCCAAACTCTTACTAAATAACAAATTTCTCTATACATTCGTTATCTATATACCCTTCCCGTGCTCTGTGACTGATCTTGAGGCAGTTTATGATTTCTTGATATTGCAAGATACTCTGTATGGTACAGATATCTTGATCCTTGGGGACTTCAATGTGACCGATTATGCTAACTACATTCATAGTGACCTTCTTTCAACTGGTAACTTAACCATGCTTCTCAATATTATCAATTCTCATAACTTTAGTCAATTCAATGGTGTAAGAAACAGCAACAACGCCTATTAGATCTCGTGCTCTTTAATGGCACTGAGTGCAGTGTTAAAAAAGCCATTGACTTGATTAGCAATGAAGTTCCGCATCACCCGCCACTGCTAATCAATGTTTCCTGTATGACAACTAAAAATTTCTCAAAAAAAAAACATGAATATTCCTTTAGATTTTATATACCAATTTTCGAAAAGCAAATTTTACTAACTTATATCGGGAATTGCTTCTCATGGACTGGTCACCCATTTGCCAATATACCGATTTGAACTTGGCCTGTGATGAATTCTATAACTTACTATTTGCCACAATTAATAACTGGGTTCCGAGGTCAACGCATGCACAGAAGTTTAAATATCCTCCTTGGTACACCACCGAAATTAAGAAATTCTCTTAAAAAAATAAACTTCATGCACGGTATAAAGAACATAATGACTTCTCTGCCTATCAGGAGTTTTCATTAATTCGAGCTCTAATTAAAAGAGACGTTGAAGCATCACATAGACAATATGTACTTCAAGCTGACCCAAAAATATTGTGGTCTTATCGTAGCTATATAGATCTGTGCTGATATCAACTACTATCTTATTTTAAATATATATAGCTGTCGAAATTTAATCAAATCTCTAATACTATGGTATATAATAATGAACATCTTGCGGATACCAAACAAATTGTTGATGCTTTCTCTGACTATTTCCATAAGTCCTTTTCCCCAACATTAATGTCACTTATCCCGTCATTGATATACCTTTCTTCTCAGAAGAGGAGATTTTTGGTACCCCAAAAACCATGAAAAACAAAATGACTTGTGGACCTGATATGATTCCATCTTTCCTTTTTAGAGATTGTGCTCAGGTTCTCAGCGGGCCTCTCCCATTTCTGTTTAATCTCTGTCTGTCAACTCAATCGATTCCTTTAGCCTGGAAACGTTCAAAGGTAACTCCTGTTCTCAAGAAATCCGACAAAGCTGACATTACTAACTATAGACCTGTTACAATTATAAGCAACTTTTTGAAATGCCTAGAAGTGCTTGTCCACAACAGAATATTCCATAGTATAAAAACAAAATTTCTCCTTGTCAGCATGGTTTCTTGAAGGGACGCTCCACTACTACAAACTTGGTGATTGCCTCGCAGATTATCGCTGAATCCCAGATGGATATTATCTACACAGATCTGTCGAAAGCATTTGATAAACTGGATATTGATTTACTTCTGGACAAGTTAAAAGCTTTTGGCTTTTCTGATAACTTAGTACTATTCTTTCATGCTTGGCTTTGTGATAGGTCACAGTTTGTTGTTGTTAATGGGGTTGCGTCTCGGGATTATTCCTTCTACCTCTGGAGTTCCTCAGGGGTCGGCCCTTGGGCCCCTGTTATTTGTTAATGATGTGTGTGAACTACTTGGCTCTCTATGTCTTCTGTATGCAGATGATCTCAAGCTTCTTTATCATATAAATTCTATCAACGACTGCCTAATACTTCAAAAAGATCTTGACTCACTAATTAATTGGTGCAAATTAAATAGGTTAGAGGTGAACATCGATAAATGTCAGGTACTATCATTTACTCTCAAGTCTAACTCAATTATACACCACTATTCCATAAACAATACACGTTTACCTAGGTCAGAACATTTTAGGGACCTTGGTGTAACCTTTGACAATAAGCTGACATTTACAAAACATTACGAAAATATACTTAGTGAAACATCCAGAACTCTTGGATTTATTACCAGACTTGGCCATGAGTTTCACGACATTGATACTTTTAAAACTTTATTCTGTTCTTTTATAAGATCAAAACTAGAATACGCCTCATTAGTATGGTCACCAGCATACGATGCACACATAGATGATCTGGAAAGGGTATAACGTAGGTTCTTAAAGTTACTTTACCTGAGGACTCATGGTTCCTACCCACCTCATGGATATCCTGGGGAGAACTTGCTTCAAATGTTTGACATGCAGTCCCTTAAAACTAGAAGAGGCTACTCTTCCCAAGTATTCCTATTTAAATTACTTAATAATCTTATTCACTGCCCTGATCTTCTAAATAAAATTAACTTTCTTGTTCCTCGCATGGGCTCCCGCCAGAATTTAACCTTTTCTTTACCTAGAGCAAGAACAAATAAACTGCTCCTTTCACCCATTTATACAATGTGCAAAACACATAATGCTTTCGGCAACATATTCAATACTTCTATCGCTGAGATACGGACTCTCTTCAAAGAACATAATCCTGACCGTGCATCATGACTCTCCTTATCCTGACCTACCTACTGCTAATACCTCCCTATTATTGATTTGATTTGTTTTATTCTTTTTTATTGTAAATTATTATTTTATAGTTCATGATGTTCTACTTGTGATTATTGGATACTTTACTGTAGATTATTGTATGTATTTCATAGTTTTAAGCTTAGTCAGGTACTTTGATTATCTTTGTAATCCTGCTTTGTAATTGGGTCCGAACCTGTTAAGCAGTGTAACTAAATAAAAAAAATAAATAAATAAATAAATTCTCTAGTGTGGATATTGAATAATAAGGAGCTTAATGGGGAACCCTGGTTTAGACCACGACTGGAAATTCCAGGACCAATAATTTGCGATCAATCTGTCCCTTAGAGAGAGCCACAAGAATTCTTTAGATATGTAAGACATTCTTAACTTCTTTTACCCAACCTAAACCCAAACTGTAATTTGGGAAATTTCTTCTTATTTTCCAACATCCATAAATACGATTTTTTATCATCATTTCCATGTGTTTTATCCTTGTTAGGTTTTAACAAGGGACATGTGAGAGTATCTCTCCATTCCTCCTGGGTATGACCTCCGTCTAAGCAGTCATTATAGATGCCCAGCAGGGACTTCTTCGCCCTATCGGGAAGGAATTTTATCATAAAATACGACACTAGATCCATACCTGTCGCAGAATCTTTCGGACCTCTAAGCACCGATTCTAACTCAATCAACCGAAACATTTCCACCGGTCCGTCCGGGGATTTCCGTTCAAAATCACCCTGACAAACAGTTAAAGCTTTGTTTATATAGGGAATAGTTATTCAACCTCGAACTGAAAAAAGGCCTCATCGCTAGATGGCGTCCGGCCTGAAATGTGCCCATTCTTAAATTTCAAAAAGTTACTACGCCTCCTACGAGAGACGTTGCAAGGAGGGAGTTCCTACATTTCTATTGGTGCATTCCCAAGGGCTGTTACCTGGCGGCGTGGAGTGGAGCCGCGTGGATGAGTGTTCCTAATAATTCCAAATATCTCATTGTTTATTTTTTATATTTTCCGCCATTGCTCAAGTTGAAGAAGCTTTACTTTGTAAAATGTTTGTGTTTGGGTTGTAATGATTAATTTTGGGCTGAGTAAATTGCGATTATCTATCTACGTTTTTTTTCTAGGTAAGTACAAAAGTACCCACTTCCTTGTTTTGCAGTTTTTGTCGGAAATCAGAGTATTGCAATAGCAGTTTCGAAGTTTAATAAACAGAACAGGTTTAATTAAATACGATGAACATTTTTATAATAATCATATATATGTAGATAGGGATAGGGTAAATCTTTACATCTACTTTTTTATATCCATCAGTATGCTTTCTCATAATACTAACGTTTATTTTCTACGTAAGTACATATACACAGAAGTTGCACGTCTAGGTGTCTATGAACAGTTTTGAATAGTTAATTAATTGATTGATAGGCATGAGACATGTATAAGGAAGGATGACAAATGTATGGAATGAATATTGAATTTAATTAATAGCATATTATGATATAAGTGTATAAGAGCACTTTTAAAGCACGCGCGTTTATATTTCTTTAAATTTAATTTTTTGTGTTGTTCCACATTTGTATTTTTTTAATTGTTTCAGTTTTTGACAAACAAATTCTTTACAAACTAAGTCAAAATTACATTAGATTTTAATTTGTTTCAGATAAGGTCTATTTTGAGAGCATCAATTTGTAAAGGAACATCCCCTGGGCGAGAAAGCTTTCTTTGATCGCTGTGCCTATAAAGTATGTCTTCGTCATTGGTGCCAAATATTTTCCCATTAAATGTGGTTCAAGAAATCTGAGCACTTCAATTTTTAAGGACTGCTTTTTGTGTACTTGGGGACTCTTTACTTCACCTGATCAATACATCCCTTACAATAGGAAGGAAATTGTGAAAGTGTTATTGTGCCTATCCCGAAAGTGCCTAGACCAAATAAACCAGAAGAATATATTGACCCATTAATTTATTATCGGTAATAGACAAAATTCTGGAAATTGTGGTATGCACAACTGCGACAGTTTCTAGAGGTAAACAAATTGTTATTTAAAGGTCAGTCTGGTTTTTGGGAAAAACATTCGTGCGAGTCAGCATTACAGTATGTGTGTTCGAAATGGTGTTCATATGTTCATGATGGAAATGTTGTCCTGAGCGTTTTAATTGACCTTCAGTGTGCGTTTGAGACCATCAATAGGAGAAGAGGTATCCACAAACCACAGGCCTACGGAATTACAAACAGTACACTTATTTGGTTCACTGATCACCTGGAGGATCGCTCCCATGTGACTAGAGTGAATAATGTGTCCTCAAATCCGTTTGATAGTGAGATAGAGGTGCCGCACGGCAGTGTTCTGAGCCCCCTTTTGTTTGGGCTATATGTCAATGACCTAGACCGAGTTTTAAATGATATGTTTCTAAGTTTGTTTGTGGACGATATGTTGATCTGTGTTTGCGGGAAGGATTTTAATCAGGTAGTAGATACTATGAAATCAAAACTTGACATCCTTTATAACTCGTGTGTAAATAGGCTTAGGTTAAAAAAAAAGACAAAGTACATGGTTTTTTGGCTCTAAGCAGAATTGTAATAGATTTCTAAAAAATAATTATTGGATTAAGATAGATATCTAATAGCCTATTTGAAAATGCATCTAGTAATATTTAGGGGTAGTCTTGGATTCTCAGCTTAATTTTTCGTTACATGTAGTTCATATTAGAAAAAAAATTGGAAAAGATAGAATTTTTTAGGAGAATAGCTGAGATTCTTAGTCACTGGAGTCGTGTTCTTATATATAATACCATTATATATCCGCATTTCAATTACTGTTTTTCATTGTTGATATCAGGTAAAAAGGCTGATATACAAAGACTCCAGTTGCTACGAAATAAAGCTACGCGCACTATATTGTTCTGTACACGTTATACTCCCATTAATTTGATGCTAAAGCCACTTAGATGGCTTTCAATACAGCAAAGCGTAGAGATGTCCAATGTAGTCAATATTTTTAAAACAAAAAACCAATTATTGCCCGAATAAGCTGGTTTAAGGTGATTCATGTTTATCCCACCGGGAATTCATAATTAATGTTTTATTAAGGACTTTAATATATAAACAATGTAAGTCATATTCAAAATGCGAATTGATGTTATAATTTTTTTATTCACTATCCACTTTTATTCACGGAGTAAAAAACAACATTTTAATATTACTCCAAGAGTTATTTTTAGTTAGTAAGTATTCGAAAAAGTTGTTTGCAGTTTTTTTTAAGTGGAACATAAAACTTTAAACGTATATTATATAATTGTATTTTTCCAATTTATTACAATTAAGGATTTTTTCACAGTGAAAAAAGTAATATTTTTCTAGTTAGTTATTTTTTAAATTAAATAGTAACTTTTATGGACCAATATTGTTTGGCAGGAAACATGATTTTGAATGTGATTTGACAATTTTAAATATATATACATATATAAATTTTTAAACACTAATAAATGAGATCTGTGAATCATCTTATATTTAAATAAAGATAAAACATTAATCGACGGATTACAATTAATTGATTAGTTGTTCAATTACTTTTCGATATTTAAGTAATATTTATAAGTACTTATTTATGGAGTTGTAGTCGGTCTAATCTCTTGATACATCAGTTTATCACAATAGCTATATTAGCAACTTATGATTGAAAAATAGCAAAAATAATTATGGTTTCAAATTTCCTTAACTGGTGATTAATTGTAACTTATAATATACAAGAAAGTTATTTTAAGAACATGTATAACTTTACAAGTTTGATAGGCAATAACACAAAACTTTGATATGAAAAAATTTGGCATCTAAGATAAAATAAATGAATTATTTCAAAGGGAAATAATACAAGTGAACATAAAATGATCAGTTGAAAATAAGGGATGAATGAAACCAGAAGTTGCCCGAAACAGCACACTACTCTCGATGCATATTTTTTTATCTTATATACTTGTTCTTTAGTTTTAAGGGTTGTATAGGTTGATGTGTTTTATCAATTGAATTGCTTAATTTTCGAGTAAATATAGTTTTACTCGGATGTTGTTTATTTCACTATCCTAAATCTGAATTTTTTCAAAAATTATTTACTTGATTATAGCGAATAAACTACAGTATATATTTTGAAGAGTACATTTATATTAATTTAATTTGATTGTCAATTATGTAATAATGATAATAATGGCTATAAGCGATTGAAAGTTTTGAACATTGGCTGTTGGCCTGTAGCAATATTATATGTACCGATACATAAATTAGTAGGTATTAATATATGGCGAACCCATATTAAATAAAGACTTATCCAAAGTGGTAAGAGTTTTGATTTCAGTTTTTAAACACCTTATTTCTTATCTCCTCCTCTTTTGCAAAAATAATGAAATTTAATAAAATAGAAATATTAAATTTTATTATTAATCTCCAAATAACGAGACATTTCAATCAATAATTTGATAAATACATGTTTCTGGTGCATTAAAGCATAAAATTGCAGATAATGTGTGATTGTCTTCTTTCTATAAAAAGAAAAAATACGTAAAATAACTATACCTACCTACTATTGGAACTAAATTTAATTTTTAGCTATATTTCTCTATAAACGTTGTAAGTTTAAAAATTGTAATACCTTACTTTTTGACTAATAATAGGAAACGAATAATCAATTTTTATAAATATAATTTTTTTTATAGTTAATTAATATGTTTTTAGTGTTCCTAATTTTGAATGCGTTGAAATATCCAGTTTATATTGTAACATTTTACTTATATCAAGCCAAAACGTTTTACATTTAGCAAATAGGATTTTATTATTGTTTATTATTTTCCCATTTTTTAATGGCATATGTAAATCTATTTTCTTCGACTACTGCACCAATTCAATTAGGCCTATATGAATAATAAAAACTAGTAAAGAAATTGACACAAAAATCAATGTGTTAAAAATGCTAAAAACCATTTTCCCAAACAATAAAATAAATTCAATTGAAAAGTCAAGATTGGGGAAGCAGGTATTGGAAATTTCATTCTGTGTGTAAAAATTAAACTGATAAAACCGGTTCTAGCCACTTAGCCTTGGCTGAAGATCATTTCTTGGAAATCTACGGCTCGGCGAATATAATTTTGTATTCCCCTTTCTACCCCTTCCTTTTCGTATGTAGGGTAAACATTGCACGTGTTTTCATTCACAAATACTGTTTTTGGTGCCAGCCACTGGGGGCAGCTCCTCTCCACAGGCCCCGTTGAACGACTATTTTCTTATAAAGTTTTCTTATAAAGACAATGGTTAAAGTTTCTAACAATTCACCAGCCACCTCCGGAAATTAATACCTTGTTTAAACAACATTTCGATAATTGTAATTTCAGTTTCATCATAAACGTTTTCATCCAGTGTTCAAGGATACGATTGCGTCAGGTGAAATACGAGATCCGGTGAAAAATATTTTTCATTATATTTCAAGAATTGGGCCTCTGGTCAACATGTTAGTTTCTCCCATGGAATCTAATCCTCCTGATAAGCGAATGCATCGATACAGATTATAGCGTCAGTAAAACAAACAACTCGTCTAGATAGAGAAATACAAATAAGTATATATGAGTCACGATATACAGTATCAGGCAATGCAAAGTAAACAGATAATTAATATATAAAAGATTAGCCACTCTACAAGGTTAGGGCAGGGCTTGTGCAGTAACTGCAGTAGTGCAAAAGTGTTCTTTCAATTTCAAAACCTTAAAATACAATAGATCAACATGTATTCCAAAGTAGTATTTGGATTCGCTTTGATAGGTAATTATGTTTTAATTTCGACAGTATATTTTATAATCTAAGCGAATTGCATTAGTCAGATGATATAATAGTGATCGTTTTCAATTTAATGCTCCAAGGGCATGATATAAATAAATAATTATACCCTTAGAGTATTGAAAAAGCATTCTTTAATCCAAAGGTATACCATATAGTTCGACTCAAAATGAATAACGGGCCAAATGCGCATTTTTGATATCGCTTTTCTACTCTACCAAAACTTTTTCAGCATCTCTATGTTATTATATAGCTTTTAATTTTTTTTTGTGTAAATAGGGCAACTATCGTTACAAAATAATGTATTTTCACAACATCCAATTTAGTGACTCTAACGAACTTAAAGATCAGAAAATAGTTATTTATCCAACGAGTGAGTAAAATTTGACTTTTTTTTACGAATGAGAATATATGAGCCGTAGGGGAAGCATACAAAATTTGCTCTACTAGTCATCGGAAAATACATAATGAAAATATAAGTATAACCAATCTGTTTTATGAACAATTGCGTAAAGTAATTTATTTTAATGCACTAGTGCAGCATGTTAGGAATTTGCTTAAAACTCTATAATAATTAGATAATAAAAATAATAATTAAAAACAATACATAAGTATTTGGTTTCGGTCGATATTACAGACAGTAATTTTGTCACTTTTTCCATAAAGATTCAGTAAAAACATAATATTTTAAAACTTTTTTACATTCTATAGGTGTGCATTAACTTATAATTATTAAAGCAGCAATATTTATTAAAACACATATGTAAGCTAAAAAATTAAGAAAATTAATTTATTTACGACATTTTCAGATAGTCATATCGTTTTGACTCATGCCAGATTAATAGCGCCTGCGCGTAAATGTTGCGACATTGCTTTAGTTAATATCCAAAATAGTTTTGAAATTAATACTTATTTGGCTGCATGAGACTGATTTTTCCATATATTTATAGTATTAAATATATGGATTTTTCAAGGCCGCGTCTCGACACACTTTGAAATTTCGTCTCGCAAGAGAGATAAAGTATCTCTC
>MU182989.1:70771-83985 GCA_016904865.1 Pissodes strobi | reverse complement strand
TTCTATCTCTATCTCTATCTCTCTTATGGAATCAGTAAAGAAGTATTCACTACTATCACGTGAGTGTACTCTGTGTTACACGCGACTTTTTTTATGCATAATACCTAACATTTTACTTTGGGTTAGTTTGAGTTAGTCTTTGTCGGTTTGGTGTTGCAGATGTGATGTATAACCACCCAACCTGACGCAAAGTTCAAAAATGCATAATCCGGCAACGTTGCATTAATATTTCTAAAATTTTACAGAAACCATTTTTTTTTGCTTAAATAATGCATTAACCGCAATATTTTGTTTTTAAGTGTACTATTTCGAATGTCTTTCTAATAAAAAATAAAAATATTGAAAATCCACTGTTCGGAAAGTCATTTGGACCCCAATAGTTATGCGGTATTTAGGAAAATTTATTTATTCCTGATATTTTTACGAAATTAGATTATGTTAAATTAAAAGAATTATCAATATTTAGGTATTTGAGGCAAATATTAATATTGAGAGTGCTATTACCTGGCCCTGTATCGCTAAAATGAAGCTCTGGGCAGAGTTGTGCCTTTTGTAACCAATCGTATGAGTTTTATTTGTGGATATGTTCGTTGTTAATAATTTTTAGGCGCTTTCTTTGGAATTTCTTCCTTAACCATTGTTCCATTTTATTTTGCGCTGTTTGTATCCGTTGTGGTCGTGGTTCGGATTATCAGATATTCAGCGGTATGTATTCTTTGTCTCCTTGTATAACTGCTCTGTGCAAGGAAGTATATTTATTGTGAAAGGATTTCTATCTGATTTCCGTCATATACAATGCCTAATCCCTTAACATTATATTTATTAAATTGCAAATATCTGAAATTTGAGTGTATTATTGTTCAAAATCACGACATCAGCTGTCTCTCCCTCAAACTGAAAACACGGAATGAATACAAAGGAGTGTTTATATAGATAATTTATGAGCTAAATAGGTACTGCTAATGCACGTATATCTGGAAAAGCCTATTCCCCTCCCATTATATTTATTAAATGGCGGATATTTTAAATTTGAGTGTATTATAATACACATTATTCAAAAACAAGACATCAGCTGTCTCTCCCTCAAACTGAAAACACGGAATGGATCCAAAAGAGAGTTTGTATAGATAATTTACGAGCTAAATAGGTGCTGCTAATGCACCTATATCAAAGAATATTCTTAGTAGAATATTATTTGCCTATATCTAAAAAAGCCTATTATATTTCCATTATATTTATTAAATGGCGACAGTGGCGCACCCAGGGGGAGGGGCATCGGGCCAGCCCCCCCCCATGCTCGAAAATTCAGGATCAAAAATTATTTGAAATTACACATATGCATCGACTTATCGACGGCGAAAAAATATTAAATTTATGTTCTTTTTACTGAATCCAGGTGGTCACAGTTTGATCATCTCAACTCTCAACCATCTCATCGGATTCAAGTCATAACAACATCACTTCTAGGGTATGCCTCGTATCTCTGCTGCCTGATAACTCATCAAAAAGATAAAAACGAATTCTTATAGATCTTTTTACGCATAATTCAGTGGCGTGCTTGATTTTTTCTTAGAGCTACCAGTTTTTATACAAAACCCAAACTTATGACTTTTTAAATAAAACACCCTGTATTTTTTATTGCATTAGAATGCAAAATAGTTTATCCAAAAACGGCAGCTCTAAAAAAAGCAAGCACGCTACTGAATTATACGTAAAAAGATCTATAAGAATGCGTTTTTATCTTTTTGATATCAGGCAGCTGAGATCCGAGGTCTGCCCTAAAGGTGCAAATTTTCAATTTCACCCTGTAGCTCGAAAACGAAGAGGACTAGGAAAATTTTGATTATATCATTTTTTGTTTCTCGAAAAAGTAGTCCAGGTTTGCAAAAACCGCATCTCTCTATTGGAGATACCTCGCAATGACCACGAAAATTGGACACCCTGTACTTAATGCCTAGCAAAATGTAAATACATATCTAGAGCGGTTTTAGAAATATTCGGATAAAACCGATTTTTTTTTAAATGTTCAACACTATCATCTCAAAAATAAGGCGGTTGCGGACCTATGTTCATATGGCATTTTTTACTTAGAATCACCCAAGGATTATCACCCTTAAGGATTAGCATTCAATTATGAAACAGTAAATTAATTAAGTTTTTTATTTTTTTTTTTTCAATTTATTTCATATTACATATTTTATTATCAGTGCGTGGCAACATTACGACAAAACGAAATAATTTACATAAAAAGTTTTTTAAAACTGTATTTTCAATATAAAATTTACATATAAAAACATGTGTAAATCAGGGCGTGACTAACCCTAAATTTTTTTAGCTACAAACTATGTTGGGCCCCCAACAAACATATTTTCTGAATGGCGAGTATCTTAAATTTGAGTGAGTATGTTCAAAAACACGACATCAGCACTGTCTCTCCCTCAAACTGAAAACACAGAATGAACTCAAGAGTGTATATAGATAATAATTTACGAGCTAAATAAGGTACTGCTAAGCGCGTATATCTGAAAAATCCTATTCCCTTCCCATTCTGTTTATTAAATTTTATATCCCGTTATAAATCAAATAGTCTTGTATGGTATATGGTTCCAATTCAATAAACACCTTTTTGAGTTTACTTTGAAACATTCTTTTTGTGTTATTGTTTTTAAGTAATTATTAAAACGTTTTAGTCCCTTGTAACATTGCCTTTTTTCTAATAATGTTAATCTATGCATTGGGAAACAAATATTATTCAACGAATAGTTTCGGCGGTAGGATCCTTGTGAAACATAATAATAATACTAGGGATAATTAGTACACTGCTTTTAGATGTTTCAAAATAATTTAATGAGATATTTTTCTGTACATATGTTTCGGCTTGATGAGGCCTTTATCAAGAGTAGTTGTATACTAAAATCTAAATTGTTATACCCTACTAAACCGCCTGACGGTATTTTGTTTTTATTGCACTGTCAATTATGCAGGTGTTTAAAGCGCAGGTCAGTTGGTCGTTCGTATTTAAAACGTCTGTTTTTTGTGACTTTTGCATTTCTAGGTACTCCAGAAGGTTCAGCCTTTTGCTTTTTGTTTCCGTGTGTAAAAGTGTGACATTATTCGTATCTATAAAATGGTTATTTTCTATACAATGTTTTGCTAAGCCAGAGTTTTTAATATTATGTAAAATCGATTTTTTGTGTTCTTTAATCTTAATCTTTAAGTTTCGACGAGCTTGCCCTACGTATACAGCTTCACAGTTCACACAATTTATTTTGCAAACACCAGATTTAGATTGCTTGTCAGTTTTGCCTTTATTGTTAATTAGTCTTCTCCCTAGATTATTCCTATTAACCTGAATTGTTTTACTGCCAAACTTATTTAATTTTTTTCGAATTTTTATCTGTAATTTTCCGAATATAATTGATAAATTTAAACGGCTCCTTTTCTAATTCTAATGTAGGGTTATAAAATTGTTAAGTTAAAATGATCTTATGTTTTTTTTTTATTAAAATGTCAACCAAAGCGATCTTATAACCGTTATTAATTGCAATATGTTTGACAATGGATACTTTTTTTTGGAAACTCGCCGAGTCTAGGGGAAAGCTGATAAGTCTATGGTTGAGACTGTGAAAAGCAGAAAGTTTTACTTGCCAAGACTGGTTAGAGTTTTTATGAATTAGTGCATCTGTTGTTGTTTGTTTCCTATATAGTGTGTCCAAAAAAGTATGCAACATATGGGAAACTTTTTATTATTGGTTTCTCAGAAAATTTTATTCTTGATAAAAGTTGGTGCTTGCCCTAAAACAGTAAATGCGTATTTCAAATTTTCCGTACTGCTTTTAGTGCGGGCGCAAATATCATTTTTCCAAAATCGCGTCAAGAGTAAAGTACCTTAATTTATAAAGCTACAGCAAAATCTTATAGGGAAAAGATCTTCCAAATTAAAAAAGTAATCTAAATATGAAATTTGAGTTAAGTACATCAACTTTAAATTTTTCTTTTTTTTTCTCGATTTTTTCTTAAACGTTACGCCACTGGAGAAAGTTTTGTTCTTTTGTTATTAGTATACTTGCCAAGTAACTTCAAAATTTATTTAAGATAGAAATTAGTTACATAGTTACATAATGTTGCAGTTTTTCCAGAGATAATAGCCAGTTTAGGTATCAGTGTGTTGCAAACACATTTAAACACTTTTGATTCAAAATTTTTTCCACTCAAAATCATGAATAGACCCAACTCTTTTCATTTCATGTAAAACAACTAATAATTTTTTTATCTAATTAATTTATCTTAATTTATCTTTTGCACCCGATGAGTAAAATATACCCAAGTATCCTAAAAAGTCATATCAAATATTTGGTCTTGAAGAGTAGACCATGCATTTGGAACAAAAACAAATAAATAGCAATAATTTTACTTCGCTCTGACATATGAAATTAATTATTACTGTTTGCCAAATGAAAGAACCTGGACGAAAAGAATGCGGGCAAAAAATGTCCTCGCATATTTAGATGTTGCCACATTTCTTTCCCAATAATCCTAATTTATTTTCTGTCTAATTTCCTATAGTGAATTTACATATTTCCTACTTGAATACTTAATTTTGTTATTTTCCTTAATACTACTGTCGTCTATTATTTACTATTTTATTTACACAAGGAAATACGGAATACGGAATAAGTATACTATAATATTTATATTTTATTCGCCTTCAAGCTATTTAAAAAACGGGACAATAGGCGACAGTGCGACGTTTACTTGATTTTTAGCGGGGAGGCAGTTTCGTGATTGGTCGCAGGATATATTAAATACACTTTGACCCTAGACCAACACCAAATTTTTTTTACATATTTTAAAATTTCGGCAGCGACTTGCTGTAGACATTGGCGTGGAAATTGGTTTGTAGGGTCTGGTGATATATAGGTTTTGTCGATTTTGCAAATTCTCTTTTTTCACTAGAAAGGGGGTGTCCTATATAGTAGTTTAAGCCAGCGGAAGATCCGCTACATTTGAACCGAAAAAATGCCCTCAAAGTTCGAGTTTTGACACAAATTTTCAGCACCGCTTCACAAAAGCACTAGAAATATAGACAAAACACATCTGGAAATCAATTGTCGGGTGAAAATATTAACTAGGATACATTTGCGTCGAACGAGATACCTCCGTTTTGTTCCGGTCCTAATTTAAAGCGACTCATACAACAAAATTAAATTTTACTTGTAAATATCCATCCTCCTTTTTACTGTCAACTGTCACAATAGCCAATACAAAGTTTTTTAAGAAGGCACACTGTTGCCAGACGTTTAGTGTAGTTTCGTTAGCAAAATTCATTAGAAAAATGGTGCGCATTCACTACCTGCTAGTCATCTTGCGGCGGCATCCTTTGATTTGGGAAAGTCAATAACCAAGTTTTGCAAATTTTAGAAGAGGGTCATGACTCAATATTGTTTTAAACGCCTGGGTATCTGAATAATACCTTTGACAGTTCGTTTAATTTAAAATATGCTTCTCATCGTCTAAAATCCGTTTAAAAACGATTTTAAAACGCACACTTGTATAAAAATCCGAAATGTCCGGACCTCTCAGGGCGATAGCCGAGGCTTCGGACGAATTTGTCATGTATTTTGAAGCGAAAATTCATTTTAAATTTAACTGTGGAACTGAACCGCTCAGGGCGCAGTGCCCGACACTCCAACTTTCCGATTTCGATAGAGTTGACTAGATGGTAGTGAATAAGCTGTGCTATAAGTGTCTCTACTCTTTTTTTATTTAGGTGAATGTTTTTTTTTATGGCAGTAGCACATCCTATATTGCTCGACGAGCGGTGTGTGTGCGAAGATGTTGATTGACACGGTTCTTGAATAGTTAGTTATGGGAACAGATGTCCTGGGAGCATATTCGCATGTAACAGGCAAGATGTCCATTCGGCAATGCCGATCGTTTCTTCATATGTGACGTGCACGATAGCATTTAGTCAGATGTCGTGACTGTTACATAGAATCAACAAATAAGTCTTCAATTATTTTAACACTTCATACATGGCCCTCCGCTCGCTTCGCTCGCTACGAGGGCTCAACAAACAGAAACTAACCAAGTGCTAACCAAAACTGACCTAAAATAAAAAAAAAAATAAAATAAAAATTTAGAGTTAGTTTTGGTTAGCACTTGGTTAGTTTCTATTTGTTGAGCCCCCGTATAGAGAGCGAAACGAGCGGAGGGTCAAGTATGAAGTGTTTAAATAATTGAAGACTTATTTGTTGATCCTATGTAACAGTCACGACATCCGACTAAATGCTATCGTGCACGTCACATATGAAGAAACGTTCGGCATAGCCGAATGGACATCTTGCTTGTTACATCCGAATATGCGTCCTGGGAGTGAGTTCCACAGTGATGCAGTGCGCTAGACAAAGGAGTTCTGGTAAAGCGATGTTCTAGGTGTTTCCAGTCGTACGACGAACCGGTGCGCTCTTGCCGTCTATCGTGACTGTATGACAGGCGTTGTCAGGGGCGGGATAAGGCGGGCCAAATCCTGGGAACATCTGCCGTAAAAGTATCTGTAAAATAGGGATTTCTCGGTCACATGTTTGCGGTGTTTCAGACTATCCAGATTCCGGGTCAACTCCGGGTCACCGACGAGACGCACAACTCTCTTCTGAACGGAATCCAGTAGCTTTAAGGTGTGCTCTGGCGTGGCAACCCAGAGGTTTCAAATTCAAATTCAAATTTATTTGTATTCAAAACATACAAAAGTTCTTACGCACGTCATATAATACATAATACTAATAATATTAAATTACAATATAGAATCATATCCACAATTAAAAAAAAACATCACTATGAACTAGATTACACACAAGATTCAGTCTAGGGTAGTATAAACGAAAACATAAAAAGAGAACACTATACATACAATATATTTAGAAAATTATTTGGTCATTTGTAAATTCCTATATCTCATAGTATGCCTTATCAATTAGGAAAGCTTTTATTTGGAGCTTAAATTTATTTATGTCTAGATTTCTAATATTCTCAGGTAATTTATTATAAAATTTTGGAACATAAAAATTCCAACCATTTGCTGACCTGTTCAACCTTAGATAGCCTGCACCAATGTTGTTTCTAAAACGATTCATATGAGTATGTGTATGTACATGAAAATTATATTTAGAGATGTTCTTTTTAACATACATGAAACACTCAAAAATAAAAAGAGAGGTTAAAGTAAGAATTCTATTTTCCTTGAATAGTGGTTTACAATGAGCTCGGTTGTTCACACCAGATATAACTCGAATTGCTGCCTTTTGAAGTCGAAAACCAGGTAATTGGTTACCACAATGACCCCACACTAATACTCCATATTGTAAGTGATTTTGAAAAAAAGGCAAAGTAAGCCATACACAGCATCTCCTTTGAAACACTTTTTCTCAATTGGCAGAGTAGATAAAGGTTTTGAGAGAGTTTACTGGAGAGGTGTTCCATATGTGATACCCAAGTCAGCTTGTAATGAACATGAATGCTCAACAGTTTAACTGAGTGAAACTATTAAGTTTTGGGTTTTGTCTTCATTAAGTTTGAGTTTATTAGAGGAAAACCATTGTTCTGCAGTATTTAGTGCACTTGTTCGAGCAATATATAATGAACTATATTCTAAGCCCGTTCTTATTTGCGCTTTGTAATACATTTTTTGTTGCGAAATAGCGTACCAAGCTTCTGGGAGGCTGATTTTGCGACGTTAGCAACGTGGCCATGCCAGGACATATTGCTGTTGACCGAGACCCCCAGTAGTCCGATTGAATGAAGATGAAGGGATGGTCGATCCTGCCATAATGATATCATTGCCCGCCGTATGGTAAACGTGGCTGCTTGGATGATTTTTCAATGTGCATTTGCATTCATTCATCGGAATAAAAGGGACACTCATTCGATTACACTATTCCTTTGTATGCATACATTCGTCAAATATTTCCCTTCATACATGGCCCTCCGCTCGCTCCGGGGGCGTACCCAAACAAACCTAACCCAAACTAACCCAAGACATGCCCAAATGAGGAAAAACAAACTAAAAATATTTACATTTTGGACTGACAAATTTGAATTTTTTTTTATTTCCCGCATCCTTGGGCTAGTTTTGTTTGGTTCCGCCTCCGAAGCGAATATTAAATATACTTAAATAGAAAACAAACACTGTTATTCCCCATAAGAAAATGTGCAACTTTTGGAAACACTGTGCCAGGCCCCCGGTGTCGGTTACTAAAATTTCATTATTTTCACGTTACAATTTCGATATTTTCACTTTACACCTGGGAAAGTCGTAGTGGAAGTTTGCACTTCCAGGGCAATTAAGGCTCAAAACGCGGATATTTTTTCGGCTCAAATGTGGCGAATATTCCGATTTTTTTTGGCTTAAGCTACTCTATAGGACACCCCTTTTCTAGCGAAAAAAAGAAAATTTGCAAAATCGACACAACCTATATATCATCAGACCCTTAATTTGATGATATCTTTGAAGGTTTTTAACCTTTCTTATATTTTTCTTGCATTTGGTGATTATTATACGCGTTTAACTAATTTTTATATATTTCGGATAACTCTCTTAACTGAACTCTCTAAATTAAATTTTTTATTACAAAACAATTCCGAACGTTCTATAAAGAGCGTTTTGGAACATACTTGCTTCAATATTGCCTAACTTTTAATGCAAAAATTGAACGCTAGAGAATTTATATGAATTAGCTACGATAAACCGTTTTTTTCCAAATTAAGCGACGTCATCAATGACGTAAATACAGAACCTTCGGGAAACGAACTCTACTTATTACTACAACATATTTATGTCATACATACAACAAATATCATAAAATACTATCCTTATTATAAAAATGAGGTTTTATTATATGACATATTTTGTACTATAAGACTGTAATATAAAAAAAACTGTAATTAATTTTAACGTCTTAGACTAATCAATATTATCAATAATAATATGGTAAGAATAACCTCGGGCGCCTATGGGAAGGCGAAATCTTTTACGTGCTAGTCATCTACCCCCTTCAGTCGTCGTTAAGGTTCACTCGCTTGGCGCACTATATTGAGTCAGTCATTCCAATTGTATTTTGTAATAATTATTGTGGACAATTATTCTGGACCAAAATAGAAGCGTCTGGAGACCCGATGTAATTTTCGATACCGACTCTAGCGCCATTTAGTGTAGGTAGCGTTGACTCGAGCGATTGCATTCGCGCTATGTCTTCGCGATACAATCGGTTTTAAACGTAAGCCGTGGTGGACGAGATGTCTAGATGGTTAGGTCTCAACTGGGCTACTGAGGAACCAACACACTATCCGGGGAATCATAGGCCCTCCTTCTTAGACCTGGCTGTGACTAAAGGCATCAATGGCGCTTCCGACCTAACCGCGTTAGACGTTTTAAACTCTGATCATCTACCAATTCATATCACTTTAAGGAATATTCCTGTGCGGGAGAGACAAAAAGTTTTCTCGTACAGGAATGCCGACTGGAATGTCTACCGTGAAAGGTTAAACGACATCACAGTTATTCCCCGTCAGATTCTGACGGTCGATGACCTAGAAAACGAAGTAAGGAAGCTGACTAGGAATATTTGTGGTGTCAGGGACGCCATTGTGCCCAAGGTCAAAGTTGGAAGCAGGATTGATGACTTGCCTAATAACATAATCGAGTTAATTAAGCTGAAAAATAAAATTAAAAGGAGATGCCATAATTGATAGATTGTCTTTTAATAGGATTACTAACATAATTAAAACCTTAATCAAGGAGCATCGAGATGCCACCTGGATAGCATATATAAATAGTCTTGAAACATCTGACAACTCGCTGTGGAAGCTCGCAAGGAATCTGCGGAAAAGGCACGAGCCCATTCCTGTTATTAAAGACAGGGATGGCCGAATGCAATATAAAAATTCCAGGAAGGCGCAAGTCTTCGCGGATTTCTTGCGAGATGTCCACAGCGCACTTCCAGACACCACGCCTGCCCAGGCTCGCATCTCTGACCTTGTATCTCTGTTTCTAAGGCAAAAGGACCCTATACCGCCTGGAGCACTGCGAAAGCTCTTAGTAAGCCCCTCGGACCTGCTTACAATAACTAAAAAATTACCCGACAGGAAAGCTGCTGGCCCGGACACCATCACCTACAATTTGATAAAGAATATTCCTAGGAAAACACTTGTTCACCTAACCCATATTATTAACGCAATTATTCGACTGCAGCATTTTCCTGAGCCATGAAAACATGCCTTAGTCATAGTTATACTCAAACAAGGAAAAAATCCTAAGCTTCCACAATCGTATAGGCCGATCTCCTTACTCAATTGCCTCAGTAAAGTAGCTGAGAAAGTTATGTTACCGAAACTCATCCGAGAGACTGAGCGATGGCGGGTGCTACCGCCGGAGCAATTCGGTTTCAGGCCGCGGCATGGCACTGTAATGCAAGCGGCTAGAGTGGCCCAGAACATCTTTGATGGTTACAACTGCTCGCATAACACGGTCATGCTGCTGCTCGACATTGAACGAGCGTTTGACAGAGTGTGGCATAATGGTCTTATCTACAAGCTTTATGTCCTATATCATCTCCCACTACATATGGCCGCTCTCTTAGCCACATATCTGTCAAACCGAACCCTGAGTGTCAAAATAGGAGATGCAGAGTCTACGATAAGGCCAATTGCAGCCGGGGTACCGCAGGGCACCGTTTTGTCCCCTCAGTTATTCAACCTCTATATAGCCGATATTCCCAGAATTGCAACCACAGAGCTGGCACTATACGCTGATGACACAGCTATAATGGCCAAGTCCTTTTATGCACAAACGGCAAAGTATAAAATAGAATATCACCTAAACCGGCTATGTCCTTATTATGACAAGTGGAAAATTAACATTAACGCAACGAAAACCGTGCTGGCAACTTTCACGAAAAAACATACGAACAATAAAATCATTACACCACTACACTTCAAAAATCAAAATATTAGCTCAAAAAGAACAGTTAAATATTTAGGCATCACGTTCGACGAAAGAATATGCTTTGGGCCTCATATAACTAACACAGTAGGCAAAATATTTGCCGCAAGGAAAAGCCTACAATTAATCTTGAAACCTAGATCATTCTTAAGCCCAGCGAATAAGTTAATATTATATAAATCTATTATAAGGCCTGTAATGACCTACGGTGCGCCGGTGTGGTGTCAGGCCAGTAGAACGCAAATACAAAGATTACAAGTGTTGCAAAACTGGTTCCTGAGAGGTGCTGTCTCTGCGCATAGGTACACTAGAATTCAGGATCTGCACAATATGACTGGCGTTGAATTAGTTAATGAATATATCCAGCGTATCTCGAATTTTTTTAAATATGGCATTCAAGGCTCAGAGCTGACTAGAAACCTAACAAATCTCAGATACGACCCGAATAGGCGCATTGTACATGGGCCAATATACCGTAAACTTCCTTTATTCCCCGAACCACTACACCCACCGTAGCAGATCATATGAGATTATGGCATCATGGCACCAGTCTCCCCCTCACGAATAGGGTAACCTAATAAAGTTTAAGCCAAAGAAATATTGAGAAGGTTTTTTCGTATATAGTTTTTCCTTCAAAAAATAACTCACATTTAAAACCGTCCTGCAAAATAATTTCAAATTTGTACCTTTTCACGACACTGACAATTCGTTATAGGGAGCTGGGCTCCAGCAGAACGAAAGGTTGTAATGTTACAATAGAAAATAAGGATTTATATGTATATATTAGGCCAATAACTGTCTACCTGTTGATACTTCACGCGCCCTGTTCCATAAACTCTTATGTAAGGGAATTTGCGAGCATGATTAACTTACATATACGTAGATCTATTTATTATAATTGTTGTAATGAAAGAAGTAAATAAATGTTCAAGTTCAAGTTCAAGTCTCAACTCGGCAGCGGCAACTATCGTCGGTGGGGCTCGGGTTCAAACCCCGTTGCTCTTCTTATATTTTTTTTAAGATTAAGTTTCTAAACAATTTTTTTCTTGATTTTGGGTATGTCTTGGGTTAGTTTGGGTTAGCACCTGGTTAGTTTCCTTTTCTAGAGCCCCCGTAGCGAGCGCAGCGTGCGGAGGGTCATGCGAAAAGTGATATTACTTATTGTAATACGTGCCCGTACTTTGGATGCACTTTTTATGAAATATTTTGCTTTATTTAACTAAAAACCAGGATATATTTAACAAAAGCCGTATTATAGTGGATATACAGTAGCACAAAGAATCACCCTTCTTTGTGAATACATTCCACGCAAGGCCACCTATGTGGTATAGGTGGCCTTTGGTATCGAAAATTTGGTCGGGTCGCTAGACTCTTGTGGCAAGTATACTAATAACAAAAGAACAAAGCATTCACCCATGGCGTAACGTTTGAGAAAAAAATCGAGAAAAAAAAGGGAAATTAAAAATTGATGTACTTAACTCAAATTTCACATTTAGATTACTTTTTTAATTTGGAAGAACTTTTCCTTATATGATTTTGCTGTATCTTTATAAATTAAGGTACTTTACTCTTGACGCGATTTCGGAAAAATGACATTTGCGTCCGCACTAAAAGCAGTACGTAAAATTTGAAAGTGGTTAATTTTATGTCCCATTTTGTTCTGATGTTTGATCTGAAAACAGTATTATGTGTTATTAAATGTATTGGAGAGTGAGTTCAGGAAAATGCAGAACAATAATGCGCTTACTGCAGTCTCCTTGAAAAAGACCTCTTATAATTTTTATGGTGTCTGTTTATATTTCTCCTTCCATGATGTTAAATGTACGTTTGTTCTCCAAGTATTCATGATTGTTGAAAGGAAATTTGTAATAGTTGGATGTATTTTGCAAATTTGCAGTATTTTCTTTAGCTACGAATGGGGCACAGAGTCGAAGGCATTCTTGTAATCTACGCAACATTTGCGTAGATTTCTTTCATATTAATATTATTATTGTTATTATTATGTTTTATAATATATATTTCTAATTATAGCACTTGTATCTACATTCTGTGAGGCGAAAGTCTACGGCAGATGCGAACTGGCTAGAGCCCTAAAATATCGAGGAGTCCCAGGATACCAAATAGGCACATGGGTTTGCATTGCCCACGCCGAATCTCGCTATGATACCGCTGCCGTTAATACCAACACATGGGATTATGGTATTTTCCAGATTAGTTC
>MU182989.1:0-70761 GCA_016904865.1 Pissodes strobi | reverse complement strand
GCCGTTAATACCAACACATGGGATTATGGTATTTTCCAGATTAGTTCGTTATACTGGTGCAATCCTGGCGATATTCCTGGTAAGCTCAAATATTTTCGAATTGAAAACACCACACGAAACAATTAATTTTAAATATGCATCTTATAGCATGGTCGGGGAGTGTAGAAATTGTACCTATTATCGCACTGCATATCTTTGTTGATTCGATATAATTGTGTTTTAGGAAAAGGTTGTTGCGTAAGCTGCAATAGTCTACTCAGCGCCGATATTACAGCAGATATTACCTGCATCCAATTGATATACTCGGAAACAGAAGCTATGGGTCAGAGACCTGGATTCAGAGCCTGGACCACCTGGCAACCACACTGTTCTGGAGATAATAGCGGATGGATTGATGGTTGCTTCTCAGGGAATGAATTATGAACGCACATTTTTTCTATATGATTTAATATAATTAATATTTAAATAAGCGTAAGTTCTCCTTCCAAACTAACTCTAGTGTACCTATCATATATACGTATGATCGTATGAAATAAATGGTAAAATGTAAAAATCATGCCTTTCCGTTTCTAGCACGTATTGCATACCCATTAAAGGAAGTGACCAATGCATCATGTAATAATATATGCAATATACGACGGATAAAAATATTTTTGAAACAATCGCTTTTTATTTAATTTTTTTACTACATTTTAGCTTATTTTATATCCGTCATGATCTCGTTGCTATAACAACCAATTAATTTTTTTTTAATCCGCACGTTTTTCCGCACATGAACGGATAAACATAAGTAGGTAGATGCAGAATGACATTTAAAAAAAATAAAATTCACAATTTTTTATTAAAAAGTGATTTGTAAACATTGAAAAAGAAAAAAATACTAAACATCGAATAACTAATTACAAAAATATTATCAAAATGACGTCTATTGCTATGAGTACACAATTAATTTTTTGGTAAGATGTAGAAAATGCATCTTACACACCCCCTCTTAGGCTCTGAGGGGAGTGTGGGACTCTCCCTAAGGCATACCCACTAAAAACCACACCGAATACAGGAACAACCCTATATGCCCTATAGAAATCGCGATCACAGGTCATAGTACTTCCAACCAAAGGTTAGGCTGCGATTAGGTTGGAAGTACTATTGCCGCTCATGTCGGCGCCTCTCTGGTTCTGCCATATTCCTATATGTATCTATTTACAAATTTACATGTTTCATTTCTTGGTACAATTCGCCCTAGTCAATCATATCAGCAACGTTAGGCCTCAAGATTTGTCTTAAGGTATAAAGATCCTTTGGCCTTTTATAGTATATTTTTATGAGCTAATATTGTTCAAAAACACGATATCATCTGTTTCTCCGTCAAACTGCAAACGCGGATTAAATCCAAAAGGAAGTTAATATAGATAATCTACGAGCTTAATAGGTACTGCTAACGCAGGTATACCTGAAAAAGCCTATTCGCTTTCCATTATATCTATTAGATTGGGATTATCTGAAATTTCAGTGTATTATTGTTCAAAAACACGACCTCAGCTGTCCTCCCTCAAACTGCAAACGCGGAATGAATCCAAAAGGAAGTTAATATAGATAATTTATAAACTAAATAGGTACTGCTAACGCATGTATATCTGAAAAAAGCCAATTCCCTTCCCATTATATTTATTAGATGGCGATAATGTGTAATTTGAGTGTATTATTGTTCAAAAACACAACATCGACTGTCTCTCCCTCAAACTGAAAACACGGAATGAGTCCAAATGCATGTTTATATAGATAATTTACGAGCTAAATAGGCACTGCTAACGCACGTATATCTGAATAAGCCTATTCCCTTTCCATTATATTTATTAGATTGCGATTATGTGAAATTTGGTTGTATTATTGTCCAAAATCACGACATCGTCTGTCTCTCCCTCAAACTGAAAACACGGAATGAATCCGAAAGGATGTTTATGTAGATAATTTAGAGCTAAATGGGCACTGCTAATGCACGTATATCTGAAAAAGCCTATTACCTTCCCATTATGTTTATTACATCGCAATTATTTGAAATTTGAATGAATTATTGTTCAAAAACACGACATCAGCTGTCTTCCCCTCAAACTGCAAACGCGGAATAAATCCAAGAGAAAGTTAATATAGATGATCTACGAGCTAAATAGATACTGTTAACGCACGTATATCTGAAAAAGCCTATTCCATTCTTATTATATATATTAGATACGGAAAAAGCCCAAAATGATGTTTATTTAGATAACTTACGAGCTAAATGGGCACTGCTAACGCAAGTATATCTGTAAAAGCCTATTATCTACCCATTATATTTATTAGATTGCGATTATGTGAAATTTGATTGTATTATTATTCAAAAACACGACATCAGCTGTCTATCCCTCAAACTGCAAACGCGGAATGAATCCAACAGGAAGTTAATACAGATAATCTACGAGCGAAATAGGTACTGCTAACTCACGTATATTTGAAAAAGCTTATTTGCTTTCCAATATATTTATTAGATTGCGGTTATGTGAAATTTGATTGTATTATTGTCCAAACACACGACATTGGCTGTCTCTCCCTCAAACTGAAAATATGGAATGAATCCGAAGCGATGTTCATATAGATAATTTAGAGCTAAATAGGTACTGCTAACGCAAGTATATCTGAAAAAGCCTATTCTCTTCCCATTATATTTATTAGATTGCGATTATGTGAAATTTGATTGCATTATTGTTTAAAGACACGACATCAGCTGTCTCTCCCTCAAACTGCAAACGTGCAATGAATCCAAAAGGAAGTTAATACAGATAATCTACGAGCTAAATAGGTACTGCTAACTCACGTATATTTGAAAAAGCCTATTTGCTTTCCATTATACTTATTAGATTGCGATTAATTTGATTGTATTATTGTCCGAAAACACGACATCGGCTGTCTCTCCCTCAAACTGAAAATATGGATTGAATCCGAAAGGATGTTTATATAGATAATTTAGAGCTAAATAGGCACTGCTAACGCACATATATCTGAAAAAGCCTATTACCTTCCCATTATGTTTATTACATCGCAATTATTTGAAATTTGAGTGAATTATTGTTCAAAAACACGACATCAGCTGTCTCCCCCTCAAACTGCAAACGCGGAATAAATCCAATAGAAAGTTAATATAGATAATCTACGAGCTAAATAGGTACTGCTAACGCAATGCTAAGTCACCACATTGGGGTATGCATTTTACGGATAATAGAGGACAATTGATCACGGAATGGATTACAGCAAATAGATACGTTGTTATAAATCAAGAAAAAAAGGCCACGTTCGTACACCAGAACTATGGCTCCATTCTAAATCTCACAATCTCTACAGAGGACATGAAGCTTTACATTACTAAATGGGAGGTGCTGGATACTGAATCACTTAGCGATCACAAATACATTCTGTTTGAGGTCTCACAAAGGAGGCAGCTACCGAATCCGAAGCCGCGTTGTCTTGGATGGCAAGTTAGAAATCTGGATTTTGAGAGATTGATCCAAACCTTCGAAACTCTGGATGAAAGTCGAACCCCGACGTCAGCGGAAGATTTTTCAGAGAAACTGAAACAAATCTGTGATATTGTAATGCCAAAGAAGAAAAAAGGATCACTAAGACAGCCTGTCCACTGGTGGAACGATGAGATTGCGAATCTTAGGAGGGAATGCCTCAAAAAACGAAGGGAATACACAAGAAAAGTCCGAAGAGTATCACTAAGAGAAAGCCATATTTTTAAAGGCAATGTTGGAAACAATTGTGTGAAGAGGTTGACAGTGACATATGGAGAGACGGGTATAAAATCGTCACAAGAGGATTATTGGGTTTCCCACAAAATATAGCATTGCCCATGGACACTATGGAAAACGTAATAAATCATCTGTTCCCAACACATAAACCAGCGAATTTTATCTGTGATAATAGCGATAGGTTTATACAATTCACACCTGAAGAATTACATAGTGCTGCTATAAAACTTAAAAACAAAAAAGCTCCCGGGCCTGGCAATGTACCACCGGAAGTAATAAAGATAATGGCTGTGAGAAAACCAAACTATGCATTGTCAGTATACAACAAATTGGCAGAACAATGCACATTTCCAGTCCAGTGGAAAAAAACAAGAATTGTACTCCTTAGGAAAGGGGACAAACCCTTGGACAATCCCTCATCTTTTAGGCCAATATGCCTGTTGGATTTGGAGGGTAAACTATACGAGCAGTTGCTATTGGGGAAATTAAATGATGAGTTGGTACGTACTGGTGGTCTCTCGGAAAATCAGTTTGGGTTTAGAAAGGGACGGCAAACGGTGGATGCCATTAACATGGTAATTGGTATTGCGCAGGGAGCGACAGCCCAACGAAGCCTCTGCGCTGTGATAACCTTGGATGTCAAAAACGCCTTTAATAGTGCATCGTGGCAACAAATAATGGACACCTTAAGAAGCAGAGGAATAAGCGAGAGTGTTATATGCGTTATTTCATCATACTTGTCGGACAGAGAGATTCTGCTGGAGGCGGACGGGATCATAAAGACCGTGAAAATAAACAGTGGCGTTCCACAAGGATCAGTACTGGGACCGACCTTGTGGAATATACTCTACGAACAGCTTTTTGACTTGGAAATGCCAGAGGGAACTACACTGGTTGGCTTTGCTGATGACGTCGCAATGGTGGTCACTGCAAAAGTGAGACTCTTTTAGTGAGTGTGGCAAACAGGGCTTTGCAGCGGGTGTCAAACTGGATGGAAAGCAGGAAACTAAACTTGGCTCCTGAAAAGACCGAAGCTGTTCTTCTGACTAAGAAAAGAAAAATAAGGCCAATAAGCTTTGACGTACTCGGCACTACGATCGAAGTTGGCAAGGCTGTGAAATATCTTGGGGTTTGGTTGGATACGAAACTAAGTTTCGCATAGCACATTAGCAAAACCATCGTAAAGGTTGACAAGACAGTTACAGCATTGGCGAGTTTAATGCCAAATATTGAGGGACCAAGGGCTTCAAAAAGAAGGTTACTGTCTAGTGTAGTCCATTCTCAGATGCTATATGGCTCACCAGCCTGGCATAATGCAACGCAGAACAAGAAGTTGATGCTAAAGCTTCTTAGCACGCAAAGGAAAATAGCCCTACGTATTTGCAGTGCGTACCGAACGGTATCGGCCGAAGGATTGTGTGTCATTGCGGGCTTGCCTCCAATTGACCTTATGATCAGGGAAAGGCATGAACGATATACAGGTGTTACAAAAGAGGAGGCAAAAGAATATCTAATGCATGGATGGCAAACTAGGTGGGAAAATGGAGTCTATGGACGGTGGACGCACAGGCTAATACCGGTTATACGGGACTGGATGGAACGCCCCTACGGGGAGGTAGACTATTTTATTACTCAGGCTCTTTCGGGACATGGTTGCTTTCGAAAGTTCCTATATGACCGTAATAGAGCCGAAACGGCCGAAACCCCAATTTGTTCCTATTGTAAGCAGGAAGACGATGCGGAACATACCCTGTTTGTGTGTTCAAGATGGAACGAGGTAAGGACTGCTTTCTCTCTTGTAACGGGAGAGCCATTCGACAGAGAGATAATGATGAGAAGTCTGTTGGGTGGAGAGGAGACTTGGAACTGTGCTTATACAGCAATACGAACAATAATTCAAACCAAAGAACTCGAAAGTAGGGGATGACCTTACAAATCTTGACTGTGATATTTGCTTTATTTTTATATATACCTGCCTGTTTGTGATTGTCGATACCTACATCATCTGTGATATCGTGATACCTACACCACCTGTGATATTTACACCACTAATGCATCTGTGATGGATCATTACTATATCTGTGATATTTCCAACAAGAATATACTGTGATATTTTACGGCACCACTGGGTCTGTTTGCGCTTGTTGCCTATCGAAAGTAAAATGGTTTTCAAGACAATCCCCGCACTGAAGTATTGCGAGAGCGGTTCCAGTGCGAAGGATGAAGAGCAGGGGAGGGGGTTTTAGGACAAAGAGGCAGTCACTGCCTGGTCAACTGGACGACTTTCAACATCAACCAGGTGTCTAGATAGAGATTTCCTAATCCCCATAAAAAAAAGGTACTGCTAACGCACGTATATCTGAAAATGCCTATTCCATTCTTATTATATATATTAGATTGAGATTATGTGAAATTTGAGTGTAATAATGTTCAAAATCACGACTTCGGCTGTGTCTCCCTCAAACTGAAAACACGGAAAGAGTCCAAAAGGATATTTATATAGATAATTTATGAGCTAAATAGGCACTGCTAACGCAAGTATATCTGAAAAAACCTATTCTCTTCCCATTATATTTATTAGATTGCGATTATGTGAAATTTGATTGTATTATTGTTCAAAGACACGACATCAGCTGTCTCTCCCTCAAACTGCAAACGCGCAATGAATCCAAAAGGAAATTAATACAGATAATCTATGAGCTAACTAGGTACTGCTAACGTATATTTGAAAAAGCCTATTTGCTTTCCACTATATTTATTAGATTGCGATTATGTGAAATTTGATTGTATTATTGTCCAAAAACGCGACATCGGCTGTCTCTCCCTCAAACTGAAAATACGGAATAGATCCGAAAGGATGTTTATATAGATAATTTAGAGCTAAATAGGCACTGCTAACGCACGTATATCTGGAAAGGCCTGTTACTTTCCCATTATGTTTATTACATTGCAATTATTTGAAATTTGAGTGAATTATTGTTCAAAAACACGACATCAGCTGTCTCTCCCTCAAACTGCAAACGCGGAATGAAGCCAAAAGAAAGTTAATATAGATAATCTACGAGCTAAATAGGTACTGCTAATGCACGTATATCTGAAAAAGCTTATTCCATTCTTATTATATATATTAGATTGCGATTATTTGAAATTTGAGTGTATTATTGTTCAAAAACACGACTTCGGCTGTCTCTCCCTCAAATTGAAAACACGGAAAGAGTCCAAAAGGATGTTTATATAGATAATTTACGAGCTAAATAGGTACTGCTATCGCAAGTATATCTGAAAAAGCCTATTCTCTTCCCATTATATTTAGTGCAGGCTCCAATGGGATCGTCGTTTGCAAAATCTGCAGACCGCAATCTGTTTTGTGATTTGTGTATCTGAGACCTTTGTCTCTATAAAAACGCATGTTGCCGCGCGCGCGCATGGTGCGATTGCCGTTTCCCCCCCCACTATTTTTACTTCCAGCATAAACTAGAAACGTTAGGTTGCCGAGGAATGTGGTATCGCAGAAAAAATAATTCATAACATCTGACGACTGATTTGGGTTCTTAAGACAGTACCTTATCATCGGAAACAAAGTCCCCAAAAATCCCCGCATTGGAAAATTTACAAGAGCCAATGGAGATATTACAATTTTAATGTAAACTACTAGAAAGTGAAATTGGCGTTCACGGCTCCAAGGGGTCATCTGATCATGGTTCAAACGTATTTTTTTTAAGAAAAAGTAAGTTTTCAACCCGGAAATGATAATTTTTCGGGAAAAATTCTCCGGAAATGGCTAAAAAAACTGAGCAAAATGGGCTTATCCGATCAGTTTTCATGCTGACGCGCATCTTGTGTCCGTGTGCGTGTGAAGGCACGCCTTTGCGCGAAGGTGCGCGTGCGGTTTTAAAGCAAATGAAAATGGGATAATTGAGTTGTTTAAAGATAAATAAGGGCACATCAGCCCTTGAAAATATTTAATCAGTATAAATATTCATATTAAATATAGCAGTACCACTTAATATTTAAAAGATATGTGGACATACATTTTCCTGAAACAGTAATATAAAAGCATGTATGTACAGTTAGATCAGTATGGCTAGAAATACCATGACTTGACAATTTCACAAATAATTATGAAATAAAAAAAAATAAATTACTCTAAACGCCATCTGGCTCGTCGGGGACTTCTTCATTATGAAGCAATTCTGCATGAACACTCTCCACTACTGTGTTCAATCCTCTCGGACCGGCATCCACATAAATTTCTACATCTGGACTTCCACGCACACTTAATTAAGCTCAAGAGACTCGACAGGGCAAGCGCACAAGCCGCGCTGGGTTGTCCAGTTTTCTCCAGCCGTTCTTAGTTGCGTCCAGCTATGTTCCTGTCCCAAGCCATTCTTGAACTTAAAAAATATCAACCTAATTAATATTTTACTAATGCAGAATGCTTTACCCTTTTATTTTTCTTCAAATTACCTGCAGGCGCACGCGCAATGATTGTTGTCGAGCAGCTGCAGGGGGCTAAGTTTTCAGCTGCAAGTCAGCATCTAGCTTTTGCGTGGCGTCTACACTTGTTGTAGAGGGTGTAGCGAAGGTCATCTAGGGTGGCATATTTCGCTCCTCTGTATAAAGCAAGAAGCAATTTCTTACCGCAGGAGACGATCCTCTCCAAATCTGCTCCGGGCTTAATAAAAACTCCAACTTCGTTGCCCTGGAGAATTTTCAATGTTGATGCCTTTCCTTTTCCAAAAACTGCTGGCATTGTATCACAACCGGAAAAGGCGTGAGTAAAGAAAATGGCTGACTTCACATTGTCAAGGTGCTCCTGTATCAATTCGATGTTCTCTGCCTCTTCCACAGACCCCTTTATCGAAAAATCAAAACTTCTGTGTAGGTTTTCTACGCTGGACAAGCATGGCAAGAATATCCGTGTCTGTTGCAGCTATAGCAAAGGTCAGGCTATTATATTGGTCAAGGTATCTGCATCCCCGGGGTCCTGTAGCACCCTTATCCCTCTCTATTCGAGTGCAGGCTTCAGAAGGCGGGTCCAGTTTGTTTTATTCTGACCGTTTCCCCGTAGTTCTTCGCTGTTGCTCTGATGACTTGGTTGACAACGCAACGAAGTATGACTGGAGAAAACTGGACTACGCAGCGCGGTTTGTGCCACACTGCTCCGACCTGCTCACTGCCCCGCTGAGTCTACTGAACCTAATTAGGAGTGCGTGCAAAATCCAGATGTGGAGATGCGTGTGGATGCTGCGGCCGGTCCGCGGGAATGGTGTGCCGGGAATGATGTCATCACTGCAGTGGATAGTGTTCTAATGCAGAATTGCCTCATAATGAGGAAGACCCCCATGGCAACTAGAGTAATTTCATTTTAATTTTTTTTATTTCATAATTATCTTTGAAAGTTTCAAGTCATGGTATTTCTAGCCATATTTATAGACTGATTTAACCGTACATAGTAAAGCTTTTATATTACAGTTTCAGTAAAATGAATTATACTACTGTTTCAGTAAAATGCATGTCCACATATAATATATTTTAAGTATTAAGTGGTACTGTTATATTTAATATGAATATATATAATTAATATGAATATATATAAAAATTAAATATTTTCAAGGGCTGATGTGCCCTTATTTCTCATTAAACAACTCTTTTATCCCATTTTCATCTCCTTTAAAACCCCATGCGCGCTCTCGCGCAAACGCCACGGCACGCGCCTTTACACGCACACATACTCACACATTTAACACACTCACAACACTCGCACGCACTCACAAGATGCGCGTCATCTTGAAAATTGTCCAGATAAGCCTATTTTGTCCTGCTTTATTAAGCCACTTCGGGTGATTTTTTTTCCTGATTGGAAAAAATTGTCATTTTCGGATTGAAAAAAAAAATTTTTTTTCAAAAAAATATATTTGAATGATGACCAGATGACCCCTTGGTGCCGTGAACGCTAATTTCACTTTCTAGTAGTATAAATTAAAATTGAAATATTTCCATTGGCTCAAAATTTGTAAGAAATTAAAACACTGTTTTTAAAATTAACTATAATTTTTTTCTATGATTTTTTAATTAAAATTAAACGTATTGTACCTACTGACTTGTGGTGTGTTATATTTATAACCGAAAAAAGTATACATACAGCCTTAAACATTCGTTTTTAATAGTCCCATGATGATGATTAACACTTTTTCGAAGTATGCGAACAATGTTAACAACAATGGAGAAGGGGAAGGGGGAGAGAGAACGTACCACAACACTCACTGGCAACATCATTCATATCGAAGTATAAGATCAGTACAGCACATATCAGAAGTCAGAATGCGGTCTGCATATTTTGCATACGGAACTCCACTGGGAGCCCGGTCTAATTCATTAGATTACGATTATGTGAAATTTGATTGTATTATTGTTCAAAAACACGACACCAGCTGTCTCTCCCCCAAACTGCAAACGCGGAATGAATCCAGAAGGAAGTTAATACAGATAATCTACAAGCTAAGTAGGTACTGCTAACTCACGTATATTTGAAAAATCCTATTTGCTTTCCATTATATTTATTAGATTGATTGTATTATTGTCCAAAAACACGACATCGGCTGTCTCTCCCTCAAACTGAAAACACGGAATGAATCCGAAAGGATGTTTATACAGATAATTTAGAGCTAAATAGGCATTGCTAACGCATGTATATCTGAAAAAGCCTATTACCTTCCCATTATGTTTATTACATTGCAATTATTTGAAATTTGAGTGAATTATTGTTTAAAAACACGACATCAGCTGTCTCTCCCTCAAACTACAAACGCAGACTGAATCCAAAAGAAAGTTGATATAGATAATTTACGAGCTAAATAGGTACTGCTAACGCACATATATTTTTGAAAAGCCTATCAATAGTCTGCGTAAATCTTCACAATGGTGCTGTTCGATTCTTTTATAAAAATTATCAATCCTCAACTGGAGATAGTCACCCAAAGGTATCCAGTCCACATCTCTGTGTAAGTCAGTGTTACGTATAAACCAAGGGGCCTTTAAAGCTCCCCTCAGTATCTTATTTTCAGCTTAATGCATCATTTTAATATATGTTTTAGCGGCATAACCCCCAAATAGCCGAGCCGTAGACTATCTGAGGTCTAATAATAGCCTTTAAAACATTAAGCTTAGTTTTGGCATTCATTGAGCTCTGGATGGCGTCCAAGTACTATATACATATTTACAGCAGCATCCTTAATTCCATTATGTTAGCCCTTCATGTCATTCTGGTGTCAAATATCAGACCTAAATATTTAATGTTAGTAGACCATTGAATTTCGTCATTATTCACTTGAAGTCTCCGTTCTATCTGAAGGAGTCTTGTCTGAAAAAATATTGCTAGAGTCTTCAGGTGGTTTAGCTTAATTTGATTTTTTTATGAGCTTAAAGTGCAAAGGCGTCTAAAAGCTGCCTACTTATCAACTGAGAGCTTTTGTTTCTGAATATGAAAGCCTTATCATCAGCATACAATCCAGTGAAAATCGTAGATGGACTATGATAATCACTTGTGTATATTGTTTGGGATCGGACCAATTACTGAGCCTTGTGGCGCACCAGCCTCTACTGCTCTAAAACTCGAAAGATTGTTACCAACCCTGACACAAAACTTTTTGTCCAGAAGGTAGCTTGCAAAAACAGTCATCTTATATATTAACCCTCGGTGTCAAAAAATGCTTTCTCCACATCTAAAAATATTGCACCCTCTGCCATTTGCAAATTAAAAGCCTCTGTTATGTATTCCGAGGTACGAAGCAACTGATGTTCAGCCGCGTATCCAAATTTGAAATCGAATTGGTAGGAAGGAATTATTTGCAGCTCGTCCGGAATACTAACTATTCTCAATAAGCTTCCCTGTAACAGGGAGGAGACTAATCGGCCTGTAGTTACTTGGGAATTCCCCATACAGTGTGAAGCTTCGTTCGTTTGTCTTTCCATATTTTCCTCCCAAGTTTTTTCAATCTGTCCTTCATCACTTGAGTGTGGGCATTTAGCAGTCCTGTAAGCACCTCTAACTTAGTTCTGGAATCAGCCCTTGTTAGTTTCCAGTTATATCGGATGAGATCTTAGATATCCCCCGGTAAGTTTATTACTGAATTTTTCGGAATAACGGTCCTAATCGAGCTGCCCTATTAAGCAGATTTAATTGGATCGTTTAATTTTACCGCATAATCTGCTCATTTACGGCGCAACTAAAGTGTCCTGCACTGTCCATTTGAAAGCCATCCAATTTGTAATAGTTTTCCTTTTGATAAAACCTCTTGATCTTGATATCCCGTTCCCCAAAGTGGGGAGGATTGGACTGTGGTCAGATGATCCGTCAACTAAAATTTTAATGTCCGGAAGTTTATTGCCGGAAGGAACAAATGTGGGAGTATCAGGGCCATTAGTCCATATCCAAGCACCGCCGATTGATTCCAAGATTCTACCATCCTTATACAGACGAGAACTTGATTTTGAATTACACAATTCCAGATGATCTGGCCATTCTGTTGAACAAAATTACCATAATTATTGGGATAACGGGCTGTGATGCAGTAAATACTTAGTGGAAAATATAACAATACAACAAACTATTACGAGGAAATGAGAATACGAGTGAACCCTGCATCGGTGCGATTAGTCTCTAATTTTGCATTTAGGTTTGCTGATTTCTTAGAGAAAGTTTGAAACTAAGTCCACTCTGTCACAGCCTAATCTTATTTAGTAGGATTCCTTATCGGTCAAAGGCAGGAAGACTTTCACTCCAGATATGCAAAATTACTCCTTATGATAAGCGAATGTTTCACTTAAGAGATAACAACAACAAAACAGGTCTAAGAATTTCCATGTTAGTCAACATCAACAATTATAGATGGGGCAATAAAAATAGGTCTATATTTAGTCACATAATTTATCTAATCAGAAAAATCTAAGTATCTATATAAGGATATAGCCTTTATACAATGCGACTTGTATACAGTGTTTTTCCGATCAAAATTCTAAAATATAGAAGGTCGACATGTTTTTACAGGTGATATTTGCAGGCATTTTGACAGGTAACTATAACATGTATAAGATTTTTGATTGTATAATTTAAGCAATTATTTAATTTAAATTAATTTAATGTGACACTGCACGATAACTCACTAGCCGTTTAATAGAAGAAAACATAATACAAAGGCTGTTATATTTTAAGAAAGGCTTGTGTCAAATATTGGTGCGTAAAATGTGTATCATATCATGGATTATCAATACTCATATCACAAGTAATGGATATTTTGGTGAGTAGATATGGGTGCGACATACACACCAAAATATCCACCACTTGTGATATAACTATAGTTTAATCCATCATATATTTTACGGATCAATATTTGACTCACTTGGTGTAACTGTCTGTTTCATGAAATGGATATTCAGTTCATACATTGTAACCAGATAGAGGAATAATATTTTAATCCGCTATGTGGACAAATTTTTTGTCCAGTTCTTGAAATTGAAATACTTTTATCCATTTAATGAAACCGTCTTGTATTAGTTGTATTACAATATCTGGATTAAAGATTGACCACTTCCTGTTATGTACATTTTAAATTTGACTTCGTGTAATAAAGTAGTCTGGTTAGCCGGTGTTTTAATGGGCATAATATTAGTTTGGGCTAGTTTGAATTAGTTTCGGTTACCCAAACTATTTCCCTTATAAGAAACTGTATACATCGGTCTGAATAACGCTAATTTCGACAATGACTTGGATTACACTAAGTGGATTCAAAATATTTCCATTTAATGAAATGGACAAAAAAATGTCCAGAATAAAATATTTTTCCTCTAGCTAGCTGATTACATTTCACGAAGTGGATATATTTTTACCGATATTATCACGGAAGGTGTTCGACCGAACTGACAACTCTGATTCCCTCCAGTGCCAACTTTGTTCGTTTCACACGACGAGCTAGAAGCTCTCATCCATATGCTCTTCAACTGAGCACACCCAGAACCAGCCTCTACCAAAATTCTTTCTTCTGGCGCGTGACGAGCATCTGAAACTCCTTACCAACCGAATTGTTCCCTGTTGGCTACAGTCTAAACATCTTTAAGAAAAGAGTCCATCGGTATCTATCCTCCTCGTCGTTTCCTACTTTCAGTGCCCATTAGAATATTATAGGTAACGCCTTTGCAAGTGGACTGAAAAGAAAACTTCAGTAATAGGAGCACATGGTGCTTAGGTGCGCCACTATTCCCTATGATTAAAAGTGTTATTCTGAAATGTTTCTCAATGTTTCAGGAAAGTGTTCAAATGCAGGAATAGGAATCGATTCTTGAATTCGATTCAATTTTGCATATTTAAAGAAAATGTGATTTATGATTTTAGTATTGAAAATACTTCTGGGTGCATGTATATGGGGCCCGTCTTTGGAAAATCGACAGATGACATGCTACCATGTCGCACCGGGTTCAGTAACTTGCCTCGTCAACATGTAACTCGATAGTTTAGCGGCGCGTCGGCATAAACTCAAATATAGCAAGGACGTTCGATGGCCGAAATAAAATGATCAGTGGCTCTGAAACAATAAGTATAAAGCATGATACTATTAGTATCATGAGTATAAAGTACGTTTAAATAAATCTTAGAAAAGCAGTACGGATGGGAATAAATAAATAAAATAGTATATTATTTTATATGGAGGAAAAGTAACTTCGTATTACAAAGAAGGTCGGGGGTGAAGATTACAAAAATGTAGAAAAAACTGAAGAGTTATCTCTGGAACTAAGAACAATAGCGCGGCGGTCTTGACGTATTATAAAGAAAGTCGGGGGGTGAAGATTACAAAAATACAGAAAAAACTGAAAAGTTAATATCTCTGGAACTAAGAACAATAGAGCGGCGGTCTTGACGTATTACAAAGAAAGTCGGGGGTGAAGATTACAAAAATACAGGAAAAACTGAAAAGTGAATATCTCTGGAACTAAGAACAATAGCGCGGCGGTCTTGACGTATTACGGTATTACAAAGAAAATCGGGGGTGAAGATTACAAAAATTAACAAGTATAAGGTAGGTGGAAAATATGGTAGCATTGGTGGCTCATACTTTGATACTACACCCTATGGATAAAATTAATAAAATCGCCAAGCAAATAAAAAATGCAATATTTTAAAAGAATTTTAAGTTATACAGGGCTCATAAAAAGCGTCGGTAATTTCATTTTTAATAGAAGACCTCATATATTATTGCATATTTGGATTTTACATAAAATTGTACACATTTTTATGCAGCACAACCTATATCTAAACCCAACCTCTCAAAAGATATTGACAGTTTTGACAAGCTATTGCGCCAAAATAATGCAAGTTAGAAAAAAATCGGTTTGTAGATTCTTATCCCAGTTTTTCATAAGCTATCGATTGGCATCAACTTTGGATTTAATCCGAGATTAAAAGATCTGGATTAAATTTAATCTCGGATTAAACTCAAAGTGGATGCTAATTGATAGCTCATGAAAAACTAGGATAGTAACGTGCACACAAAATTTTCCTAACGTGCATCGTTTTGGCGCAATGGCCTGTCAAAGTTTTTTGACAGGTTGAATTTAGGTATAGGATGTGCTTCATAAAAAATGTGTAGATTTTTTCGTATAATTTAAATATGCAATAATATAGATATAGGGTGTTCTGTTTAAAGACAAATGAAATTACCGACACTTTTTTATGAAGCACCCTGTATAACCTAAGATATTTTTTTAAATATGCACCATCATATATCTTTCAACTATCGAGTTTAATTTTTTATGTATCACTCTGTACAGGGTGAAAAGTGAACTACAGAAGGACGGGAGCTGAGCTGCAGGACCTTCTATAAGTTGTTGTTAAAGCAGTATCCGCCTATTTTATAAACATAATTACTTTAAAAACGATACTTATTTGGCTCATTTAAGTATATTCAAATATTCACTTGCACTTCGAGGTAAAATTGAAATGAATTAATTGAAAATTTATCACTTCTTATGAATGGTTGTAGAATTTCTCAAACGTCCAGCTGAAATTTGTAAATTTTATTTTTATTTCTAATATAAGTATGTAAATTGGCACCAGTTATACTCTTCATTGCTAAAAGTAAATACATCAACAAAGGCTAAAACTTCTGGTATACTACTAAGTAAAGTTCGTATTGCTTCATTATGGTTAACTGTCTATAGGGGAGGTAGTTTATTATCGGCATCATTAATTTAGGAAATTCCATGTATTCTTAAACTATAATGTTCTCTTTTCTTAACGTTTATACTTTTTTACTTTTAAATTTATTCATTTTAGTTTACTCGTTATTGTTATAAGTTATTTGTGTATTTTTATTAGAAAATGTAAACAATGTGGATCAAATTAAAGTATTCCCTTCTTTACAGCATTTTTTATTTGCTTGGCGATTTTATTGATTTTATCCATAGTGTGTAGTATTAAAGTAGTATGAGCCACCAATGCTACCATATTTTCCACTTACCTTATACTTCTTAATTTTTTATTGCGAATGAATAAATTTGAATCTAGGAGAAAAGTGGTTTGTTTTAAGCGTCGCGCAAACCAGAGCGGTGGCGGTCGCGGTGGCGGTGTCGGTAAAATACTGTGCGCGTAAGTTAATTAAAGACCGCAAACAGAAGCGATCTGGCAAATGCACGTACAGTATTTTACCGCCACCGCCACCGCGCCCGCCACCGCTCTGGTTTGCGCGACGCCTTATGCCGCCGGCCGCGGTCGGCGAAAAAGTAATTTGGTTTTTCTTCTAGCAACAAAAATGACACTTTTATATTGTAAAAAAAAATTGTCTAATTTTTATAGGAAGGCTGCTTTTGTTTATTTACTGCTTTAGCGGGAATTTTACATCTAAATATCCCAAATTTTAATAGAGCTCGACAAACGACGCGGGTCGACAAAGGGATAATATCAATACATTTATACTCGACGCGCCGAACAGATTCATCAATCGCGGAAACAACTCGTCTTATTTTATGATTTAATCGACCCAATGTTTTGTTTTTCATTTCGATTTTTCTTATCCATAATACAAAAAATAGAAATAGAGTGTGTTAATCAAAGTTCCTATGTTTGGAATCAATGGAATCATAAAATAAGAAGAATTATTGCATACGTGTAAGAGAAATAATTTATAAAGTTTTGAAAATTTGGGTACAGAGTCTTAATAGAGATCCAATTATAGATCAAAAGAGTTCCCACCCCTCAGGAGGGTGCTTCATCCCCTTTTGCTTCAAAAACCACCCCCTAATGGTACCTCCTACTAGTTTTTTAAATTTTTCTCGAAAACTGTTACCCTGACGAGAAAAATTAATAGAGCTTAAATAACTTTTTATAACATTCTGCATCATTTATGTTCTATACTTTTTTTACCTACATAGACCCCTAATCTCAGAAATGATGTTTGAAGTTGGTTAATGCTAGAAAAGTGAAGACAAAATTCCATAAAATTACATGGTTATCATTTGCTAAATAGGTACAAAATCTTAATCGCGTTGTTCGATTTTCTGCCATGGTGTTGTGTTTGCCGCCATGCGAAATAGGCCAACAGTTGTGTGTTTTCGTGGTTCGGGTATAAAGCTCATCAATAGTTGGTATATAGAAAAAGCGGAAAATGAGAAGGAAGAACGTCTACGAATTGTTAAAGCTGCAGCGACCATAATTCGTGAAAATATTCGGAGCACCGCATTGATACAACTGAATATTCCGACTTAACAAACTTCACAGAAGGGGCAGATGAACTGGTTCCAGAAACACTAAGAACCCTTTTAAGCATAATTATTGTCAAAAAGTGAAGGTATTTATAGAAAATGTACCGCAATTGCGCATTCAATTATAATGGCAACAAGACCTCGCTCCTTTGTGTCTCCAATACTGCTTGGTGGCAGTGTACATGTTTCGTAAAGTTGCTTCCAGAAATATTGTTCATGCTATGTCCAATTTGGGTTTCTGTTCTAGTCATAGTGACGTGTCACAGTTTGAAAATTCTGCTGTAATCTCCTGGAACCCCGATATTGACAAACATTCCTTTTCACAATTTATATTTGATAATGCTGATGTAAATATCAACACTATGACTGGGAAGGGAACGTTTCATGCGATGGGTGGAATACAATGTGTTACACCACATAATGCGGTAAGTGATAATAAGATTGTCAAATTATCATCATCAGTTTGGTGCGACTGAGATTGCTAATTGTAGACAAGTACAAATCTAACATTTTGAGCGACAGAGGATGGGTACTCAAGATATTCCCCTACAGAAGGTGTACTGTTATGATATATTTAAACAAGTTTCGGGACCTTCAAGTCATGATTTGGCGTGGATATTTGGTAAATTCTTGCAGGTACCTTCTTTTCTGTCGTGGCAAGGCTTCATGGATTCTGTGACACACAGTTTACCTTATGCTAAATCTAAAATCAATACATTGTCCTTTCTTAATGAACCACCTACAAATTACAACACGATATTCAGTGTTTTAAAATATGCTGCAGAGGAGAGCAAAAGTTATATCAAACTTCCTGTGTTGTGACGTTCGATCAGCCACTTTATATTAAAGCTAGGGACATTCTTACCTCTGTGAATTCTGGAGAATTGTCAAACGTTATTGTTAGATTGGGCGGTTTTCATTTATTAATGTCATATTTAGGCACCATCGGTTATGTTATGAACAACAGCGGACTGTTCGATTTGTGGTCTATAGTTTACGGAGTAGCATCAGTACTTCACATGGTTTCTGGACATGCATATGCTCGAGCTATAAGAGCACATTTGCTAACATATGATGCAGGTACTCTAATTATTAAAACTGCTGTTAAGGAAGCTCATAATAGCCCCACAGTAGTGGTCGTGGGACAGGATGTTGACCTTCTCATACTCGTAATTGCTCTTTGTCCTTTTGATAAAGATATTCGATATCTAAGAGATGTTCAAGGAAGCATCAAGGAAAGGGCATATAGTTCACTCGATATTCAGAACTCGGAAGTCCTTCATAACTGTAAAAATAATATATTATTTGCTCACGCATTCAGTGGATGTGACACGACGTCGACATTTTTTGGCAAAGGAAAAGTACAAACTGTAAACTTGATAAATACTAGAAGGGACTTCGACGATGCTTTGAATATATGTAATAATTCATCATCGATGAAGCCTGTTCGCCTGTTGTACGAGCTGGAGAAAAAAATCACACTAGGTTTATACAAGGCACCTCGTACTGTTACATCGTTAAACAAATTTAGATTCATTTCATTTAATAAATTTGTTGGTCAATCTAATTATGCAGTGCTATTATTAAAATTACCACCTACATCTGCTGCTTTAGAACAACACTCGTATCGCGTTTTCCTACAAATTCATTCCTGGCGTGGAGAAATTTTGAAGCCTAATGAATGGGGTTGGAAAACAATCAGGCAAATTTTGGTGCCAATTCCTACAACTGAGATACCAGCTCCTACTTCTATTCTTAACTTAATATCTTCCAGTTGTAAAAAGGGTTGCGGAAAACGATGCGGTTGTGCTAAGGTTGGATTAAAGTGTTCAACGATGTGCTGCAATTGTCATGGACAAGGATGTCTTAATTCAATGGTAGAGGAAGAATTACCTAAGATATTCCAATCATGGAATAAACTGCAGTTAGTTTTTGATGGATTAGGCCTCATTGGACAAAATTTCCAACTGTTTATGAGTCATAACAGTTGTGTCCGGTATTTTCAATACGCCTAAGATGTTTGCGTGTTGCAAAATCTGTGAATTTTTTGCTTTAATTAGGGATGTTTTTAAGTATCTACTACGCTCTTGTTTTACAATTACAGAAACATCAATATTAATAATTATTGTAAGCTTTTAATATTTTTATGGAGATTATGCATATATGCGTGAAACATGACGAGATTAAAAACCTTTTATGCCATTTTACGATAAAATTGCAGTATTTTTAAAACAAAGCATATCTGAAATATCCTTTCCATAACATAATCTGAAAAAACAACTATAAATATTCAACCGCTACGTAACTGCGTGATAAACGCAATTTATATACACGTCACTATGGTGGTAAAAGGGCTTAGTGTATGCATTTTAACTGGTAATTACACTCTAATATTCATTAGTTCAGCACAATAATTCGATTTTATTTTGAAATAATACAGTGTGTCCAAAAAAGTATGCAACATATGGGGAACTTTCTTATTGTTGGTTTCTCAGAAAATTTTATTCTTGATAAAAGTTGGTGCTTGCCCTAAAACAGTAAAGGAGTATTTGAAATTTTCTGTACTGCTTTTAGTGCGAGCGCAAATATCATTTTTTCGAAATCGCGTAAGGAGTAAAGTACCTTAATTTATAAAGATACAGCAAAATCTTATAAGGAAAAGTTCTTTCAAATTAAAAAAGTAATCTAAATATGAAATTTGAGTTGAGTACATCAACTTTTAATTTTTCATTTTTTTTCTCGATTTTTTCTTAAACGTTACGCCACTGGAGAATGTTTTGTTCTTTTGTTATTACTATACTTGCCAAGTAACTTCAAAATTTATTTAAGATAGAAATTAGTTACATAGTTGCATAATGTTGCAGTTTTTCCAGAGATAATAGCCAGTTTAGGTATCAGTGTGTTGCAAACACATTTAAACACTTTTGATTCAAAAATTTTTCCACTCAAAATCTAGAATAGACCCAACTCTTTTCATTTCATGTAAAACAACTAATTTTTTTGCACACGATGAGTAAAATATGCCCAAGTATCCTAAAATGCCACATAAAATATTTGGTCTTGAAGAGTAGGCCATGCATTTGGAATAAAACAAATAAATAGCAATAATTTTACTTCGATCTGATATATGAAATTAATTATTATTGAGTCAGTCATTCCAATTGTATTTAGTAATAATTATTGTGGACAATTATTTTGGACCAGAATTGTTTAAATGTGTTTGCAACACACTGATACCTAAACTGGCTTTTATCTCTGTAAAAACTGAAACATTATGCAACTATGTAACTAATGTCTACTTTAAATAAATTTTGAAGTTGCTTGGCAAGTATACTAATAACAAAAGGACAAAGCATTCACCGATGGCGTAACGTTTGAGAAAAAAAACGGGAAAACAAAGGGAAATTAAAAATTGATATACTTAACTCAAATTTCATATTTAGATTACTTTTTTAATTTGGAAGAACATTTCTTTATAAGATTTTGCGGTATCTTTATAAATTAAGGTACTTTACTCTTGACGCGATTTCGGAAAAATGACATTTGGGTCCGCACTAAAAGCAGTACGTAAAATTTGAAATACTCGTTTACTGTTTTAGGGCAAGCACCAACTTTTATGAAGAATAAAATTTTCTGAGAATCCAATAATTAAGAAGTTTCCCATATGTTGCATACTTTTTTGGACACACTGTATATGTACTTACCTATGCAATTATTATAATAAATTTTTCATTATAGCACTCGCATCTACGATCTGTGAGGCGAAAATCTACGGCCAATGCGAACTGGCGACAGCCCTAAGAAACCAAGGAGTCCCAGAAAATCAAATAGGCACATGGGTTTGTATCGCCCACGCCGAATCTCGCTTTGATACGACCGCTATTAACACCAACACATGGGATTATGGTATTTTCCAGATCAGTTCGATTTACTGGTGCAAGTCTGGAGATGCTCCTGGTAAGTTCAATGTATCACACGAAACGGCTAATTCTAAGGTGTGAGGTAATTATTTTCTGGGGATGAACTACACCGAATATGCGTAGAAAAATGAATAATTAAAAATCAAAGGTATCTATGTAAACATCCATCATCAGATACTTTTCGGTAACTGTAACTTCTCATTTTTATTTCAATTCAATACTCGTTACTTTGAATCCGTTAGTCGAGTATTCGGCTTGTGCCAGGTATATGGTAAAGTATTAATGGGTATCAATGTATTAGGTATTCAGGTAATATTCGCAGGTACTATAATAATCAGTTTAGTTGTAACAAATCCGGTATTTTTACCATTTGTCTATTGCCCTTTTATTACACAGAAAGATCGTTGAGTTTTCCTAATTATACTAAATCTTTCTCTAAACGCATATTTTTTTAAACGAAACAAAAGTGCACCTATATATTATCATTAATAATTATATTTATACATTTTTCAAGTAGATCTTGAATCACCATGGAATTGAGAAGGTACGTACGTCAGGTTTTATCATTAGAAAAATATGTAAGAAGACAGTTCTTAAAAATAAATATTAATGAGCCTAGTTGGAAGTTCATCTAGACCTTCCAAAATCCTAACGTTGCTTCACTTCTTCACGAAGAAGAATTTCATAAATAGAAGAGTCCATTATTAGATGATCATAAAATAGGTAATTATAACTTTTGTTGTTTGGCAAAAGTACCTTCAAATCTTAAAGAATTGCTTTGCGCTTTAGGGACCGTTCCATGATATGAGTGATTCCTTAGAGATTCACCTGGAAAATGTATTCTTCAAATTTGCCAAATATTTATTTAAAAAAAAGAAGCTCGAGATCTATTTTTTACAAAATTTTTAACTTTTTCAAAATTTTTTTTCGGTTTTGTCTATGAAAAACAAAAGATGATTAAGCACGTTGTTCGCTAATCAAAGATCTTTCCCAAATCGAGGCTGGGTCTCAGAAGGAGATTAATGACGAAATTAGAAAATCTGGCACTTGAATTGATTATTAAGAGCAAATGCATCAGAGACAAGATCGTGTTCTCTTAAGGTTTGTATTTAGTGATTACGCCGCTCTGGCAAAAAGAGAGTATTGCCACCTTTTTTTAATGACATTAGAATGAAAATCCCCGCAGGCTACAGTGCCACGCCCAAATGTTTATCGAAGAGTCGTTAAAAAACACACCCCTAGCTCCTGGGGCTTAGGCGAATTTTCAAACATCTCGAAGGAAGGACTCTGACCTATCTACGGGTACAAAGTACCGCGCTTCGACCCACTAATGTTTATACCGCGTGAAATAATAGGTTTGTTCTAGCAGCGATTTTAAACCAAAACCAAGCCATCCGGAGTTTGCGCATAACGATTTAAGTGTCGCTTATATTGCAATTCGCAAGCTCCGGATGGCTTGGTTTTGGTTTGAAATCGCTACTAGAACAAACCTATTATTTGAATAGAGAATAGAGATTGTTTGTTTAAGAATTTTTTGCTAATAATATCTTTCAGATTTTCATGAAGAATGACATATCAGAACCGTACTATCATATTGTAGCTGCGAACAGTATACACAGGATTTGCAATGAAAACCCTGCAAAAATGCGAAATTTCATTTCCATCTAGAATCCAGGAAAGTGAAAGTTGATTTAACATTTTTGTATCAGGGTGGTCAATAGGTAAATTCAAAAAAAGTGGATTAGACAATTTTTAATATATCAAATATTTTCAGAATTACAAATACGGACCTGTCACATGTTTGGATTAAAATAAGTAAATATTTTTCAATTCATATCGCCTTATCATAAATGCCTCCAATATCGCAGGTGTTTAAAATATGCAGCACGACAATAATAATTTATATAATTATGTGCTCGTAATGCTCGTAAATAGAAACAAGCAAAAATTTAGGAAATATGGAAACACTGGTCGATACCTCGCACCAATATGCCGAGCGGTTTTTGAGACTTGAGACTGCACAAATAACGCTCTGATGTATCTGTGGGAGACTGTACTAACCCATATCTGTACCTCAGAGCCAAACTATGTTAAGTCCATTTTTAGCGAAAATTAGTTTTTAATGTTAAGTCCATGGTAATTCTAAGGATTTTCGTACGTACTCGCCAGCGCTCACCTATCTGCAAAGTTAACTAATTTTGAATAATATTAAGACAAGCGGGTACGGACAGTGTAAACTTTGTAGTCTCGAGCCGTTGAGCCGCGAGCCAGCTGAGGAACATAACGAGAAATCTGGCGCCAATTTTTTCGTTTGTTGTGCTAGCACATATTGTAACTAAACGAGACGCTAAATCCCTAGTTACGATTCAACAGCCGGGGTATTATAATGGCTTTGCATGTCCCTCCGCTCGCTTCGCTCGCTACGGGGGCTCAATCAACAAGAACTAACCAAAACTAACCCAAGGCTAACAGAAACTAACCCAAAATTAAGGAAAAAGGTAAATTAATAAAAAAAACATATCTTTAACAAAAACGTAAACAAAACATCTGTCGCGACCGGTGGGAATCGAACTCGCAGCGCAGGAATGACAGTCAAGCACCCTGCCTATTGCACCACCGAGGCGTTAGAGGAGTTTTGCTAGAACGTAAAGACATGGAACACGTATGACAGCCATAGGTTGGCTCGATGACTCGCGGCTCGAGACTACAACACTGTCCGTACCCGCTTGTCATATTAAGTCACTATATGATCGCAAGGCAAACTATTTTAAGTGCCCTTGACATACTTTGCTTCGAACTGTGGTTGTACTAGTCATATGTTAAGTCCACATACACATAACCTTATTTTTACAGTTTGTGTTTGTCTGTACTCCAAGCCGGTCGTTGCGAATTTAGTAAAGTTTTTATGTTTGGTTTAAGCAGCTCTTGCAATTTAAATGACAATATGACCTCAAGAAGTGCTAAAATTATTGCTATGGTGACAGACAATGTTTCCACTGACCAAAATAATGAAGAACTCCGTGATGATTTAACAGGTAGGTGATAAGTAACGTTAGAGAACTTATTATAACACTTTCTTTATTATTTTGCAAAAGAGTTAACGTGGAATGACTCTCAAGTACTTTAATTTATTTTTTATTAATTTAATGTCATATAGCATGCAAAATTTCACCAATAAATGGACTTAACATATTCTGATCTAGCATATTTAAGTACTTTGGAGGACTTAACATACTTTCTTAAATAGTATGATTTCTTTATAAATTGGTCTTTTTTTATGCATGCCTACAAAATTTCTAGGTTTCTCAAAAAATAATAAAACAAACCAATCTGTAAACTGTATTTAATATTTTTAGATCGAAAAGCAAAAAAACTGAGATCACCAAATTTAGAAAATATTTGTGATGACAAAAGCATGATGTCTTCTGGTACCGCTAGTATATTATGCAAAAATCTCTCCCCAGATAATCATAATTTTGGAAAAAATCTTGTTCAGGACAGAGTTTTACACGCAAAGCGACAAATATTAAGTGAGTGACTATGAAGAGCACTCGGTACTGGGATGTTTTACGCACTCATTTTATTTTTTAGGGGATTTTGACCTAGAAAACACAAAAAGTGTAGCTTCTTCATCTCAAAAAATTATTGAAATGGAGCAAAATAACTCAGGAAAAAATGATTTGGGTTCAGGTGATTCATCGCAAAAGAACACTTCCGATACACCTATATTATTGGGTGAGTAACTGAAAAGTTTTCTTACCACTAGGATATTACCACATACCTATTTTATTCATTTTAGGGGACTCATCCCTTCGCTCTGACCTTGAAAGCATAAAAAGTCTCGCTTCTTCATCCCAAAAAATTATTGAATCAAAGAAAGTTGAGCCAATTTGTACTTCTCAGCCAGGAACATCCGCATCCGGTTGCACAGAAAATGCTCAGCCTAACTCAGGAAAAAAGGATGGAGGTTCATTGAAAAAAAAAATCCTAATACACCTGAAGTATATTATAATACTCATAAACATATTTCGGCTGAAACAAGTGAAGAAAACGCAAGCAGTGGGGACATTAGCGATTCTAGTGACTTTGACAGCGACGACAGTGTAGCTGATCCAGACTTTCAAGAAAATGAGGAAGAAAACATTGAAGATGAAAACATACAAAAGCAAAAGACTAGGAAGAGGAAATGCAATTTAAGACTGTGGAAAAAGAACATGAAAAAACGAAAAAGGCATTCAGGATTAGAGCACATCACAGAAGAAAGTAATAAGGTAGTGAAAGAAAAAGTTGTTAAACCACCTTGAAAAGGCAGTTTCTAGCTTCTCGTGTTCAGCAAATTCCAGTTGTTAGACGCAGGGAACGAAACTACGAACGTGAAGGGAGAAGACAACATTCCAACCGTTACAGTTTTGAACATGACGGAAAGGAAGTTATTGTGTGTAAGATATTTTTTCTGAATACGCTGTCAATATCACAACAAACGGTTGATACTGCCATTGAGAAAAAAAGGGAAGGCGGTCTTGTGTCACCAGATAAAAGAGGTAGGCATGTACCCATCAGCAACAAGTTTCCTGTTGAAACTCGAAACCACATAAGAGAGCATATATCGTCATTTCCCACATAGGAATCACATTACTCTCGAGAGAGGTCACAAAAAAATATCTGGGGAATCATCTTAATATTAACCGAATGTACAAGCCTTACTTGGAATACTGTCAAGAAAATCAAATTTCTCAGGAAAATATTGGCAAGGAATGGTTGTATGCAGAAATTTTTAATTACGAGTTCAATTTTGCATCCAAAAAACCAGATCTTGATACTTGTGATAAATGCGATAAATATCAACTTAGAATGCAGGAGGCAGGAAATCAAGATGTAAGACTAAAAGTCCAAAAGGAATACGAAGATCACTTGAAAGACGCGACTGAGAGATATAAAATCAAGGCTTCTGACAAACAAAACTCTAGAGAGAACAGAACTAAAAAAGTAGTAATGGTGGATTTACAAAAATGCCTGCCCACCCCAGAGCTCCACAACTCGCAAAGCTTTTACAGTCTTAAACTCTGGACATATAACTTAGTCATTCATGACGCAACCGATGAAAAAGCCTACTGCATGATGTGGGATGAAAGCATTGCAGGTCGTGGGGGTAATGAGGTGGCTTCGTGTTTATTCAAATGGTCAGATATTGGTGAAATTCCTGAAACCATTACTGAGCTTATAATCTGGTCTGATAATTGTCCATCACAGAATAGGAACTCACAAATTATTATGAGTTATTTTTTTATTCTGAATCAAAAGCCTAATCTTACAGTTATAACGCACAAATTTCTAGCGAGAGGTCATACCCACCTTGAGGCTGATAATGATCACTCGATAATAGAAAGAGAAAGAAAAAAAGTTCCTCAATTACGGATAGTTACACCATGGGACTGGCAGCAAGTAGTAAGATTATGTAATGTTAAAAAGCCGTTTCAGGTGACAGGTATGGATACAAATGACTTTTTGAATTTTAAAAGCCTATGTGAAGGAACAAATTCCCCATTAGTTTTGCGAAAAAAAGACGATTCCGGAAATAATTTCTTGGTGTCTCGATGCGTTTGTTTGCAAGTAAGAAAGAATACTCCTGGCGTCTTATTTTATAAAACTAAATTCAGTGATGATATTTCCACAATATCCTTGAACAGAAGTACTAGAAACAGACAAAATCTTCCTGACAATTTACCTAAAGTAAGAGAAAGACTAAAAAAAATATCTACAAAAAAATATGAACACCTTCGGAAGTTATTACCGTGGATACCAAGTGTTTTTCACAACTTCTACCGCATGGAGAAGATGAACCCGATTAGTGACTCGACTTTTCAGACTAAGTAATAACCTCAGTTTTTGTCTTACTTTGAAAAAAAAATGTTACTTTTTTGTACTATAAAATACATTATTTTGGAATATAACGTTGTTTGGCTTTCATTAATATTTCATATATTTGGACTTAATATTATGTTAAGTCCAATTTAGATTTTTTTTTCATGAGCCTAAGTATGTTAAGTCACTTTTAATAAAAGAAACTGGGCATGTTTGAAAGGTATTTTAGAGCAGTCTCTGAATCCGATGCCAATGACTTATGGTTTTAAATTTAAATTTTTTGCAATCCACGATAATTAAATTATACTTAAAACATTACTAAAAAATAATTCAAACTCGATTATCTCTAAACTGTCTTTTTGGACTTAACATACTTTGGTTCTGAGGTACAGATATTGATATTGAATAAATTATACTTTGTTATGGTCCCTGACAGTGGTGCATATAGCTATTCCTTAGATAAATGTCGCTAATTCGATGTGATTTTATTGCAGGAAATGGCTGTGGCATTAGCTGCAATAGTTTACTCAGCGATGATATTACAGAAGATATTACCTGTGCCCGATTAGTCTACACGCAAACAGAAGCTCAGGGTCAGGTTCCCGGATTCAAAGCCTGGACTACGTGGCAACCTGACTGTTCTGGAGATAATAGCGGGTGGGTTTCTGGTTGTTAGTTAAGATAACTCTAGAATTTAATTTTAAAATGCTTAAGATTTGACTTATAAGTGTAGATTTTTCTATATGATTAAACCTAATTAATATTGAAATAAAGCGTATTTTTATTTCCCATTTTTGTACTGAATTTCAATGTTAGTCTAAAAAGAAATAGATTTGAACAAATTTAATACTTTTCTTTCATATCGGAAAATCGTGTTCTTACAAAAAAAAAATTAAAATATGTACGTAACGGTTAAGTTTATGGAGCTTTTTATTATAATTGACCAGAAAAGTAGCATCACATAAACGTCAACGATATCAGAATGATAAAAGCCACGATATAGAGACCGCATGAAGTGAGCTCATTTACATGCCACTGGGCTGCAATGTTATTTTATGCTCCCAGGATGGATTTTGACAATCGTCTTTCTAATTTTCTTCACCCATCCCTTCAAATTTTGTGCTTATGCACTGGTATAATATGAAGTTGATGGTCACTTATAAAATTGATAATTCGATGATGAAGATTTCGCATCAAATTTCTATGGTATTGACATAAATGTTATTAGAAGCGCCCCTAATTTTATTTATTTAGTTTCACTTTAGATCGTAACAAACTGAGAGTGAATAGGTAAGTTAAAAAAAATCCAAGGTTCTGACTCGACAAATCTTACTCAATTTAAATATATACTCTGGCCATCAAGACATACCTAATTACTTCCGCTATTATTTCACTTAAACGTGCTTGCTAATTAACGTCACTCGCTGACTAACTACGTGCCGATGCTCCGCGCAATGTACGCAATCCACATTCGACAGCACCGACAAAATTCTATACTGTTCTTCTAACAACTTGTCCTTACAACTCTGCTATATTCCACCTCCACATCGGTAGACATGTTCCATACAACAACAATAATCACTAACAAATGGTCTCAGTAGCAATTTTTTACAAATCTTGCTTCGGTAACACCGTCTTTCGGAACGCGTCACTCGAACTGGTAGGCAAATAGTATCACCAAAATGCTCCACCAACGACAAGCTGTCAAGACGATAATTCGATATCCGAAATGTCAAAGTCACGAGATGAATTTAACAATGAATGCTACATCATATATAGAAAATCAATTAGAACCAAAATAATACGGCATATTACGATGGTACATATCTATAAAGTTGGTTCTGATCCAATAATTCACCTAGACGGATTTGAAAAACAAAAAAGCAAGCAAACAAAACATCCTAACATCTACGTCCGAAACCAACTGATATTGGTTATATAAGTAGGTGTAATACACAGGAATCAGCTCAATCATATTCCTAGTAATCACTACCTGTTTAAAATCATTACCCTCCTAGTTAACTCGCACTCCAGTAGCTTTTTTACTGTTTTTTTTGCTGTTTGTGTAGTTTTTTTGTTGTTTTTTGCTGTTTGGGTTAAAATAAGGATTATGAAAACAGCAAAAAAAGAGTAAAACACAAAAAAAACAGCAAAAAAAAACGACTAACTAGGGTGCGAGTTAAGTAGGAAGATAATGGTTAATGGATAAAGGTAGGGAAATTCGGGATCACTAGGATTAAGCTGATAGCTGTGTATTACACCTACTTTTGAAGGCATTTTAGTCCAAATCGTTTTAGACTGCCGAAATCTAAAAAAATCATTGATAATTTTGTATGCAAAATTCAATGATGTAATATTGCCATATAGATTATGTGCTCTTTCAAGTTGCGTGACTCAGATGAGTAGTGGAACACTGCAAACGTTAAACATATTTTTAGGACCTATTAACACAAAATGGAAATTACCATAACAACCAGGTACCTATCTCTTGAATGAAGAAATATTTTTTCGAAAACTTCCTATTGAATCGGAGAAGGTCAAATTTTGTATAAAAGGTATATGATTTCTAGGTGTGGCTCTAAATGTTATTGGCCTGCCAAAGAGGTCGTTCCCTATTATGATAATTTACACTTTTTTAAGTATGTAATTTTTCTGCCAAAAGAGCCTTTTCTGACTAGGGTACTTTGTACTAGAGGGTTGAGAGTGATTGGTTTTATAGAAGGTGTTCCCCAACTAGGGTACTTTGTACTGAAGACCAAAATCTCTAAAGAGGTGAGACCGAAGTTTGCCGGTTTTAACTGCTACGCAAATCTTTATACACAATTTTGGTTCCTATTTGAACCAAAACTGTTCAAGCTTTTTCAGTTAGAATGTGAACATTTGCACAAAATATCGACGGTACTTCTGAGTGCTTATCTTGGTAATGATCATACCTACCAGATAGGTCCAGGGAATTTCCATTTATAGGATTTTTATCGATCTTCAATTTTCCTTTCTACACATTTTCTCACAAAATTAATAGTTTCTGAATACAAGGGAGATTAAGGAAAGCAGGTCGAAAATCCAAGATGGCGGCTCAATTTTGACAATCCTACCTCCCCGTATTAAAACACGAGATTTGAGATTTTTATTTTCAGAAAGAGGAAATATCTCAAGATTTGTCCCTGCATGGCAAATTTTGATTAGCCCATGGTCCTAAAGCCCTGACCAGTTTTGGCTTATGTATTTCTGTGATTCTACTCATAGTTGAGATGGTTTTGGTGGTTGCATATAACTGCTCAATGCAATGGTTCCAAGAGTTCTTTGGAGATCCTCAGACAGCGGCATTTTCAAAGGCTTTCTCGTTTACATAATTTTCTTGGGTTTCCTCGATAACGACTATGACTACTATTATAATAGGTTTTGGAATAATAATTATTAAAAATTATTATAATTCTTTACGTTAACTCGATCTCAATCTATGACATGCCGGAACACATAATGTAACAAATTTATCCTAGTAACGACACGATTGTGCAGAATTAATGTTTACATAGCTTGCACCGAATTATCTAGGGTTTGTGTTTGTGTATGGAATGATGTTCCGTGTAAACTTCTCGGAAGCTCTACGAAATATTAAGTTATCTTCTAAGTGGATTTTTTTATTGCAGTGGCACACACACCAAGGGGAGATCCTATGGCGCTTGACGAGCGGTGTGTGTGCGAACGTGGCCTAGCCAGGGCATATTGCTGTTGACCGAGACACCCAGCAGTCCGATTGTCGAGGATGAAGAAATGGTCAATCCTGCCATAATGATGTCAGGGCCCGCTGTATTGGCCCTCTTGGTAAACGTGGCTGCTTGGGTCTTTGCTACATTGAACTGGACCAAATTTCGGTCGCCCCGGTCAGCAGGTCATTAATATATATGAGGAATAGAGTTGGTGAAAGTATTGCGCCCTGAGGCACGCCCGCGTTAATGGTGAATGTGTCTGAGATGTGTTCATCAACTACAACGTGCAGAGGTCGGTTCTTAAGGAAACTGGCAAGCCAGCTGCAGAGAGAGGCTGGCAGTCCGAAGGACGGCAGTTTGTTCAGCAGTCCGTAATGCCAAACTCTGTCGAATGCCTTTCAAGTATCCAACCCAATTGCTCGAGACTCTCCGTAGTTCTCAATTGCCCTACTTCATATATGAGTGATATAGGCCAATATATCTCCTGTCGATCTCACTTTGCGAAAGCCGTATTGATTATCGCTGATTATTCTGTTGTTCTCGAGGTACTTGAGTAGCTGCTGATTGACTACACGTTCCATGACTTTTGAGATTATGGAAAGCAAGGCAATTGAGCGATAGTTTGAGGGCGTGGTTTTCTTGCCTTTTTTTGGAACAGGTTGTTGTCGAGTGACTTTTCAAGAAGATGGGTAAATCCCTTTTCGGTAAGACAGAGAAAAAAGTCTGGAAAAAACGGGTGTTAGTTCGTTGGCGCTGTTCTTTAACACGATGGCAGGTATTTCGTCCGGTCCTGATGCCTTTTGCGTATCTAGTTCTTTAAGGATTTTACGAATATCACGGTGATGAAACTTGACTTCTGCCATGGTAGTGTTGATGTTCGATATGGTGGGGAGAGCCTTGCCTTGGGGGATGTCTAAGGTAGTCGCCGTGACGCCACGCTCGTCTATCAAAGGTGGGAGAGACATTTTTGTAAAGTTATTACTTACTGCCTTTACTACCTACCAGAAATTCCTGGAGCCACTGGGGCATTGCAAAAGTTTAATCCTGATCCTTTGATTGCGAGTTAAATGGTCAGCTTCCCACAGAACCTGCTGATTCAGCACGTTCCCAGGCGGACGATTCCCAGAAGCTATTGCACCGAAGTTATAAATATTGCTTTGCTATAATCTAAAATCACTTTTACTCTATTTGCTTGCTAGTATTGTACTTAGATCCATATTTTGTAAAATAATATTATTTTTAAAAAGCGGTTTCAGTATTCTCAAATTATATTTTGCGCAGTCGGTAGGATAGTGCGGTGATTAGGTCGATCGTTGAAGTTACTTGTGGTTTCAACCTTTAGGCGCTATCCAGAACCTCTTTAGAAGACACCAGTCCAACCTAGAAGAGCCATAGCAGTAGAAGTCGGAAAAGGACAAGGAAAGACAGAACGGAATCTTCCGGATTTCTAAGTGCCTTGTAAAATCCTTTTTGCCCCTTTCGAACCCTTTGTTTGAGGAATTCTTGTAGGGATAGATTAGGGCCGTGTATTGCGTACACATTTAGTTCCATTTTATTTTTCTATCTATCGAAGACAGGTATTTTTAAGCATTTAAATAAAAATAAAAAATCAAATAATTTTACTGACGAATATTTCAATTAAATAATTTTCCTCTCTATCGAAGACACGTATTTTTAAGTTGTTTAAACGCAAAGTATTTTTGTGCGAATTATTATTTTAATAGTATTTATATTTAATGGTTGAACACGTAACCACTGAGGATCTTTTAAAAAGTTTACTTTCAACTAGTTCAGAAACCAATATGTCTGAAACCAGTAAATTTAATTGGGATCTCTTCAAGTCCCGTTTGGAAAATATAAAACCTTACGATGGTGACAGTAACACCTAACTTCACTTTTCAAGAATTACATACTAATGAGTATGATGAATCGCTCGAAGAAGCTCCACCGGAGAACTTCTACCCTGAAAATAATTATTACGACCCAACTTTTCAGATTATTATACCGAACCATACTTTGGCCAAAATGCCATTGAAAATTCCGAACAGGATGTGCAAAATAAAGCTCCCCCTGTAAATGAAAATTTTCTCGAAACAAGCCAGGAAAACCCATTGACCTGACCGAAATAAATATCTCCTCAAATAATGCCTTACCTTACGTATTAATTAAAGATAGGAACATAAAAATATTAATTGATCTATTTTGAATCCAAATATTGCAGAATATTTTTATCCTAATTGTATATACCAATCTAGTAATGTAATAAAAACTGCCGTAGGTAGCCAAAAAACATAATATCAAGCCTCAATCCCTCTTTTAACTGCGTTTGGTATTTATAATAAAATTTAATTTATTTTGTTTAACTTTCACGATTACTATGACGGTGTTTTAGGTTTACAAGACTTAATGAATTTAAGTCTAAATATCGATTTAATAAATAGGAAATTAGTAGGTCCAAACCTAGAAATACCCCTAGAACGGCTTGTATATTCCCCAAATTTTGTCAACTTCTGAAAATAGTTTTGCCCCAGTCGAAATTCAAAACCCAACTGATCATACTATTTCAGTAACCCTAACTGAACCATTGCCTGTCGATTGTTTTAATCAAAATGAATTCGAAATTTTCACCATGAATCATTTCCAAAATGAAATTCGAAAAGACCACTTCAATAAGAAACAATCCCGAATTGACCCATTACTTCGAACCGAACATTTAAACAGCGAAGAAAAATTTCTATTGCACAAGTTATGTAATATATGTAATGACTTCCCCGATGTATTTTTCAAACCAGGCGATAAGCGTCTAAAATAAAACATGAAATTAAAACCACTGATAACATCCCAGTTCACACAAAGTCATACCGTTATCCTTACGTGCATAAAGACGAAGTGCAACGTCAAATTAACGATATGCTCGAGAAAAATATTATTCGACCTTCATGTAGTCCATGGTCCTCTCCCATATGGATAGACCCAAAGAAAATCGACGCCTCCGGTAAAACTAAATGGAGAGTAGTTTGTGACTATCGTGTCGTAAATTTCAAATCAATCGATGATCGATATCCAATACCCAATATAAATGACATTTTAGATCGACTAGGTAGAGCCCACCCTCGACCTTTCGAGCGGGTTTCACCAGATAGAAATCGAAGAAAAGTCAATCGAAAAAACTGCATTCACGGTAAACAATGGTCATTACGAGTATCTGCGCATGCCAATCGAACTTAAGAATGCGCCAGCAACCTTTCAAAGAGTAATGGACGAAGTCCTAAAAGAACTCCAAAATAAAATATGTATGGTCTATATGGACGATATCATTATTTTTAGAGTAGGTTTACAGGAACATATTCAAAATTTAAAATTAGTATTTTCCAAGTTAAGAGAAGCAAACTTAAAAATTCTGTTAGATAAATGCGAATTTTTACGTAAAGAAGTTGAATTTTTAGGACATATAATAACCCCAGAAGGTATTAAACTAAATAGCAAAAAGATAGTAGCAATACAAAATTTTCCCGTGCCTAAAACTCAACGCGAAATAAAATCATGAAGATTTATTAAAAATTTCGCTAAATTAACTAAGCCAATGACACAATGTCTTAAAGAGAACGAAAAAATAGTACATAATAAAGAATTTTTAGATAGTTGAATTAACAATAGACGCATCAAATTACGCTATAGGCGCAATTTTATCCCAAGACGATCATCCCATATGTTACGCATCGAGGACATTAAATCCGGCTGAAATAAATTACTCATCTATTGAGAAGGAACTTCTTGCAATTGGGTGGAGTTGTAAATATTTTAGACCGTATTTGTTTGGACATTAATTTACGATCTTCAGTGACCATAACCCACTTCAATGGTTGTTCTCATTAAAAGAACCAAATTCTCGCCTTGTACGATGGCGCCTCAAATTAGAGGAATTTGACTATAAAATTCAATACAAAAAAGGTAAATTAAATCAAGCAGCTGATGCACTTTCACGCAACCCTGCAGATTGCAATGCATTAGAGACAGACTCGGTAAATAACAACCCTGGCGACGTTGACGATATAATCGAAGAATTCCTGAAGGACACTGACAAGTTACCTTGTTTAGATGAAACAGAAATTAACGAAATTCTCCAACCACATCCGTCAACTTCGAAAATTACCATACATTCTAATGTGCAACTAACTAACCCGATAATAAACGAGACGATCAAAGTGGTTTAGAGACAGTACATACATCCTTAGAAGATCCAATTTTTAATATACCCATATCAGAACGATCTTTAAACACCTTCAAAAACCAAATTGTCGTCACCTCTGGCGATATAGATAAAATCCAATCTCGCTGTGAGAAAATTTTTTAAAATTCACGTCTACTTGTGACGATTTAGAATTATAACGCATTTTATTTAATTATTAAAAGAATAAATTGATCCGAAACAAACTTAGGCGATCCATTTTCGAAATCATCTTTTAGCAAAACGATTTACCGTTATGCTACAAGACCTTTTTAGAAATACTTCTTATAAAATTATATCGTGTCCTAAAATCTTAGAGGACGTAGAAACCTTAAATGCACAAAACGAAAAACTAGAATTATACGATACAACCAAAACATGCCATAGAGGCATTAATGAAATAAAAAAATGCTCTTTCTCTAAAATTCTATTGGCCAAAAATGGCAAATGACATAGAAAATTATGTTAATAACTGTGAAATATGTTTAAAGAATAAATACGACAGACACCAACCAGTCATAAAATTTAACTTAACACCAACCGCTTCGAAACCCTTTGAACATATCCACATAGATACTTTTAAAATATCAAATGAGAACTATTTAACAATTATGGATTCATTCTCTCGATATGGTCAAGCCTATCCATTAAAAAATGTCACAAAAACTCTAGTAATCGAAAACATTTTTAATTTCATTACACACCACGGTTTACCATTAAAAGTTACCGTAGACTCAGGTACTGAGTTCAAAAATGAAGAAGTCGAAGACTTTTGTAAATTATATAAAATCGAATTACACTATACTACACAAAAAAAACAGTAATTCAAATTCTCCCGTAGAACGGTTTCATTCAACTCTAACTACAGATGTCTTAGAGAGGAAAATAAAAATTACTCACCAGAACAGCTGATTAAACGTGCTGTGCTATGTGCTAGGCTATAATAATTTCATTCACAGTGTAACTAAATACACACCGTTCGAGATTATAAAAGGCCATATAGATAGCCGAGACCCCTTTGACTTAAACGATCATGTAATTATATCTAATTATGTCCAATCGCATAAAGAAAACGCGAAAGAATTATATAACAAAATTCAGCAGAAAAATGCGGAAACTAAAGAGAAAATAATTCAAAAAATTAACGAAAATCGATCAGAACCCCCGTACTTTGAAAATCAAAACATCGTCTATATTAAAACTAAGGCTAGAAATAAAAACATGCCTAGATTTAAAAAGACCCAAATAACTAGTCAAAATAAAATAAAGTTATTTACTAAAAAAGGTGCTTATCATAAGAAAATTGCTAGACAACCAAAAAGTAAACAAAAATCCTCTTTGCAGGTAAACAAAAATATTCTTCTTCGTACTGAATACCGAATCACCCAAGAAGAAGTTCTGATCCTACCACAGACCAACCAAGTCTAGTCAAAATCCCGAAAAGCTACCAAATTCAAATGGGTCCTTAGAAGTTTGTCAACGATGTGAAAATCCAGTATGGAAAACCACTCGTCCTACCAGAACTTGTAATAGCGAATTTTACTGTTGCCAAAACCTTCAAAACCACAAATTACAGTAAAATCGACTTCGGAGAAATTTATCGACTGAAAGACATTGCCAATCAACTTTCACCGATCCAAGAAGTGGATCAAGCTGCCCAATATTCTTCAGTCACGTTTGGTATCCTGTTAATTCTAGCATTGATCGCAATCATTGCAATTCTTGTGCTAAGAAGGAAACCCACCATTTGCAGAAGACCAAAAGAAAACCCGAAAATCTCAGATGAAGAAAAACCTACCGAAAATATTAGGAGTATTTTCTCGTCTTAAGGAGGGAGGAGTTAAATGGTCAGCTTCCCGCAGAACCTGCAGATTCAGCACGCTCCCAGGCGGACGATTCCCAGAAGCTATTGCAGAGTGTACATCCGCACCGAAGTTATAAATATTGCTTTGCTATAATCTAAAATCACTTTTACTCTATTTGCTTGCTAGTATTGTACTTAGTATTTTGTAAAATAAAATTATTTTTAAAAAGCGGTTTCAGTCTTCTCAAAATATATTTTGCGTTTGTCCTTAGTTTCGGCGATAACACGTGTGCATTCGTTTCTCGCTTCGACAAAATAATTGCAATTTTCATCGGTCTGATTTTGCTGCCAGTACTTGTAGGCTTGCTGTTTCCTACTCACAGCTCTTTCGCATCTTCTGTCGAACCAGGGCTTTCCTTTTGATGGTAACTTGATGGAATTTGAGATGTATGCTTCCATTCCTGAGGAGATTACTTGCGTGATCTCTTTACAGCAAACTGACTGGTTGTCAGTGCCAGAGCAGAAGTCGAGCCAAGGAAAATCTAGATAGAACTCCCTTAGATCGTCTCAGTTTGCAGAATTGTAATGCCAGATTTTGCGAGGCAATGGTGGACACTTCTGTAGAAATGGCAATTCACAAACCGTTGTAACAAGTTTGTGGTCGAAAATACCTAATGACGGACCAACTGTAATTGTGTACTGGTCAGGATTGGTGGTTAGAAAAAGATCCAGGAGGGCGGCGAATTCGCCCCTCTCTGAGATTCGGGTTGGTTCGTCTACGAGATGAGTAATCCCGCAGCTGTTGGCAAATGCTTCAGCTTCTCTACCTTCGTTGTCGGTTTTGTTGTGATGGTTGAGCCAGTTGGTGTGGTGGGCATTGAAAGCTCCCAGAACGATTATTTCTGAATTGGAGTAGTTAAACAAGATTTTGCTTTGAAAAATAACTACAAAATATGAAAAAGAAGCAAAATTTAATTTTAGTTAGACATGTGATTAAATACTTATAGATAGGGGTTTATATCAAGGTTTGTAAATATTTTTACTCCCTACAAAATTTTCATTATGCTTCAGTGATTTAGTGTATTTATTACTCCGCCCTAATTTGCCGTAACAAAGTTAAGTATGCTAAAATAAATGGTGTGTTATTATCTTATTTTCTTGATAAAAATGATATGTATCCAAAGCATTAAGTAATATCACAAAAGACTGAAGTAAATACTTACCACACTTAATTTTTTTTTAATTAGGGGCAATGTTTTTAAGTATCTACTACGCTTTTGTTATACAATTAACTAGTAACGTCATTATTAACAATTATTGTAAACCTTTAATACTTTTACGGAGATTATGCATATATGCGTGAAACACGACGAGATTAAAAACCTTTTATGCCACTTTACGATAAAAATGCAGTTTTTTTAAACAAAACATGTCTGAAATATCCCTTCTATCACATAATCTGAAAAAAAACAACTATAAATAGTCAAGCGCTACGCAACTGCGTGATAAACGCAATTTATATACACGTCACTATGGTGGTAAAAGGGCTTAGTTTATGCATTTTAACTGGTAATTACACTCTCTCATAATTCGATTTTGTATTGAAATAATATACTTACCTATGCAATTATTATAATAAAATTTTCATTATAGCACTCGCATCTACGCTCTGTGAGGCGAAAGTCTACGGCCAATGCGAATTGGCTACAGCTCTAAGAAACCAAGGAGTCCCAGAAAATCAAATAGGCACATGGGTTTGTATCGCCCACGCCGAATCTCGCTTTGATACGACCTCCATTAACACCAAAACAGGGGATTATGGTATTTTCCAAATAAGTTCGATTTACTGGTGCAAGCTTGGAGATGCTCCTGGTAAGTTCAATATATCACACGAAACGACTAATTCTAAGGTGTGAGGTAATTATTTTCTAGGGATGAACTACACCGAAAATGCGTAGAAAAATGAATAATTAAAAATCAAAGGTATCTATCTAAACATCCATCATCAGATACTTTTCGGTACCTGTAACTTTCCATTTTTTTCAAATCAATACTCGTTACTTTGAATCCGTTACTAGAGTATTCGGCTTGTGCCAGGTATATGGTAAAGTGTTAATAGGTATCAAGGTATTAGGTATTCAGGTAATATTTGCAGGTACTATAATAATCGGTGTAGTTGTAATAAATCCAGCATTTTTACCATTCGTCCATTGCCCTTTTATTACACAGAAAGATCGTTGAGTCTTCCTAATTATACAAAATCTATCTCTAAACACATATTTTTTTAAACGAAATAAAAGTGCACCTATATATTATCATTAATAATTATATTTATACATTTTTCAAGTAGATCTTGAATCACCATAGAATTGAGAAGGTACGTACGTCAGGTTTTATCATTAAAAAAATATGTAAGGAGACAGTTCTTAAAAATAAATATTAATGAGCCTAGTTGGAAGTTCATCTAGACCTTCCAAAATCTGACCTTCTAAGGTTGCTTCACTTCTTGACGAAGAAGAATTTCATAGATAGAAGAGTCCATTATTAGATGATCATAAAATTGGTAATTATAACTTTTGTTGTTTGGCAAAAGTACCTTCAAATCTTAGAATTGCTTCGCGCTTTAGGAACCGTTCCATGATATGAGTGATTCCTTAGAGATTCACCTGAAAAATGTATTCTCCAAATTTGCCAAATATTTATTTTAAAAGAAGAATCTCGAGGTCCATTTTTTAACAAAATTTTTAACTTTTTTTAACTTTTTTAGGTTTTGTCTTTGAAAAACAAAATATGATTAAGGACGTTGTTCGCTAATCAAAGATCTTTTCCAAATCGAGGCTGGGTCTCAGAAGGAGATTAATGACGAAATTTGAACATCTGGCACTTGAATTGGTTATTAAGAGCAAATGCATCAGAGACAAGATCGGGTTCTCTTAAGGTTTGCATTTCCCAAAATGCAAGCCCTCTTTAGTGATTACGCCGCTCTGGCCAAAAGAGAGTAATGCCACCTTTTTTTAATGACATTAGGATAAAAAGCCCCCCGCAGGGTACAGTGCCACGCCCAAATTTTTATCCAAACGTCGTTAAAAAGGACACCCCTTAGCCCCTAGGGCTTAGGCGAATTTTCAAAAATCTCGAAGGAAGGACTCTGACTTATCTACGGGTACAAAGTACCGCGCTTCGACCCACTAATGTTTATACCGCGTGAAATAATATTTGAATAGAGAATAAAGATTGTTTGTTTAAGGATTTTTCGTTGACAATATCGATCAGATTTTCATCAAGAAAGACATATCAGATCCGTACTATCATATTGTAGCTGCGTTACAGTATACACAGGATTTGAAATGAAAACCCTGCAAATAGGTGAAAGCTAATTTCTATCTGGAATCCAGGAAAATGAAAGTTGATTTAACTTTTTTTTATCAGGGTGGCCAATAGATAAATCTAAAAGAGCGGATTAGATAATTTTCGATATCAGATATTTCCAGAATCACAAATATTCTTCTTAAATTATGAGGGCTTTTTAAATACGGACATGACACTTTTAGATTTAATTAAGTGGATATTTTTTCAATTCATATCGTCTTATCATAAATGCCCCCAATTGTCTGTGTGTTTAAAATATACGATTAGAGCATGACAATAATAATTTATAAAATCATGTGCTCGCAATGCTTGTTTAAATTGAAACAGGCAAACATTTTGGAAATAAGGAAACACTGGTCGGGACCATCTACCAATATGATGAGCGGTTTTTGAGACTTGAGACTGCACAAACAACCCTCTGATGTATCTGTGGGAGACTGCACTAACCCATATAGAGTAAATTATACTTTGTTATGGTCCCTGACCGTGGTGCATATAGCTATTCCTAAAAAAAATTTCCCTAATTCGATGTGATTTTATTGCAGGAAATGGCTGTGGCATTAGCTGCAATAGTTTACTCAGGGATGATATTACAGAAGATATTACCTGTGCCCGATTAGTCTACACGCAAACAGAAGCTCAGGGCCAGGTTCCCGGATTCAAAGCCTGGACTACCTGGCAACCAGACTGTTCTGGAGATAATAGCGGGTGGGTTTCTGGTTGCTAGTTGAAAAGACTCTAGAATAAAATTTTAAAATGCTTAAGATTTGACTGATAAGTGTTGATTTTTCTAGATAATTACATCTAGTTAATATTTAAATAAAGAGTATTTTTATTTCCCATTTTTGTACTAAACTGAGAACTGAACGACTTTCATTTAGTATTTTTCTTTCATATCGGAAAATCTTGTTCTTACAAGGAAGAATTAAAATATGTAGATAACGGTTAAGTTTATCGAGTTTTTAATTATAATTGGTTCGAGAAGTAGCATCACATAAACGTCAAAGGAATCAGAATGGTAAAAGCCACGATATAGAAACTGCGTTTTCTCCACTCTTCAAATGTTGTGCTTATGCACTGGTATAATATGGTGTTGATGATATAACAGGCTCCTAATTTTATCTATTTAGTTTCACTGTAGATCATAACAAACTGAGAGTAAATAAGTTAAAAAAGAAAAATCTAATGTTCTGACTCGACAAATCTAAATTTAAATATATACTCTGGCCATCAAGAGATAGGTACCTAATTAGTTCCCCTATTATTTCACTTAATCGTGCTTGCTAATTAACGTCACTCAGTGGCTAACTACAGATGAGTAGTGGGGAATGTAGAAAAACACTCCAGAGGGTAAACGTATTTTAAGGATTTATTGGCACAACGTGGAAATTACCATAACAAACAGGTATCTCTGGAATGAAGGGATATTTTTCTCGGAAACTTCGTATTGACCTAGAGAAGGTAGCTGCCAGAAGGTGGTTTCTCTAATCTAATTAAATGCAGTGTTATGTGGTAATTTTTATTATTTCTTTTATTTTGATATACATAGATGTTTTCTTAACATTTTATCTGAAAGGCGTTTGATTTTTGGGTGTGGCTCTTTAAGTGTATTGATCTGCCAGAGAGGACGTTTCCGATTGGGATAATTTAGACTGACATTATTTTGTTGGGAGTGTAATTTTTCTACCAAAAGAGTATTTTCTGACTAGGATACTTTGCACTAGCAAGGTTGAGAGAGCTTAGTTTTTCAACTAGGGTACTTTTCATCGGAGATTAAAGTCTCTAAAGGGGTTTCATCCGAAGTTTGCCGGGTTTAGCCGCTACGCATCAGCTCTTTGTACAAAATTTTGGTTCCCTATTTGATTACTGTTTTGAATTATTCTCCAGATTAATTGTAACAGATTATACCTGTTATAATGGCAATTGATACTTAAAATTCATGCTTAAGTTCAAATTTCCTACTCTCTGATATTTTTACTTTTGAAATGCTATTGGATAATATCAAATTCTAATTTAGAAAACAGTACCTATATGGTGAAGGCGAGTACGTGTTTTCAGAAGCAGTATTGCTTAGTTACTAAGTTTTGGGTATTCAGGTACTATTTTCAAATACTTAGTTAATAACTTTGTTATAAATAAATAAATAAATAAATAAATAGCCATATATTTCCAACAGGCCCAAAGGCCCAGTTACAGGAAATTCAAATAAGTATATATATGACAAGAGGAAGTAAAATCCTACAAATGCTAACTAATCAATACAAGCACATAACAAGTTACGATAATAATAACAGCAAATCACAATGTTAATAGATGTATATACGTAAATATGAAAAAAGGAAATATATATAATACACATTGGTATACATAACACTAATAAACTAAAGGGAGTAACCAGACGCCTCTCGCAGGTACCTCAAAACAGTTGGTAAGCTGTCGAAGTTTATGTCGCAAAAAGCGGAAATGCGATTAAAATTGTGGCACATTTTGTAAATGGGACTTTGGGATATGATATTTGACCTCGCAAATTCAAGCGAAAAAGTAGGTTGATGTCTGGCACCACTGCGGGGTACGTGAAATGATATGCGTTCCAACAGAAGTGGACAGTCGATTTTAGAGGAAAGAAGCTTATGGAGAAATGATAGTGACTGATAGTCGCGACGACCCGCCAAAGGCAACTCTGCAAACCTCGACAGGATAAGATCATGGTTCAGACCTCGCTGAGGATAAGAGCCATCTTCCCTGAACATTAAGTATTTTAGGAAGCGCCTCTGAACTGACTCGACCGAGTAAGCGTGGCAGTTATATATAGGGAACCAAACAATAGAACCGTAGTCCAACTTTGATCTCACGAAGGATTAATACAAGAGCTTAAGGGTGGATACGTTTGAAAAGTGTTTGCAAGTTCTCAGTATAAAACCCAAAGCTCTAGAAGCGTTAGCCACCATCTGATCGATATGACTGGTGAAACAGAATTTGTCATCGTAAACAACACCTAGATCCCTCACCGTAGTACGCCTAATCAAGGTGCAATCATTTATGGTGTAATTAAAAAGACTTGCATTTTTAGATCGAGAGTAGGAAACAACGTTGCACTTGGAGATGTTTAAGCGAAGTCTGTTAGCCACACACCACCTATTGACCATATCAATACTGGCTTGAAGAGACACGTGGTCCTCGAATGCATCGATGCGGTGGAAAATTTTCAGATCGTCAGCATAGGCGAGAGAGCTGCAGTCTATCAGAGAGACCAGATCGTTGATGAATATGTTGAACAGCAGTGGCCCCAGGTTGGACCCCTGTGGGACACCTGACGTCGGTACAAAAGGTTCCGATGTAAAACCCTCGATTTCGACAAATTGACGACGATTGAAGAGATAAGATTCCAATACTAAGATAAGTTTGTTGGAGAAACCGAACTGGTCAGATGCGATGATCAATTTGATCAAATGCTTTGCAAAAGTCTGTGTAAATGACATCCACTTGACTTCTGCGGTTAAGGGCGTCGCAGACGTTAGAGGAGAAAGAGCAGAGATTAGTCATACATGATCTTCTGGAAAAAGCCGTGTTGATGAACTGACAATCTGTTACGTATTTTGAAGAATAGGTATTTCTGTAAGACAATCTCTAGCGCCTTGGAGAAGTTGCATAATATGGAAATGCAACGATAATTTTCTACTAGAGATGGATCGCCTTTTTTGAGAATAGGGCAAACCCTGGCAATCTTCCAAACCTCCGGAAACACACCAGTGCCCAAGATCAAGTTGAAAATATGACAAAGAGGAGCACTCATGGTTGAGGAACAGTCTCTCACCAAAAAGCTGGGAATTCCGTCCGGCCCATATGTTGATTTATTTTTCAGCATTTTGCAAGCCAACTCTACTTCCTCGGAAGTGACTGTGGGAATGTCAATGAGCTCACAGTGTTCCGTTTGAGCGCACAAATCCACGTGCTTGGGTCGCCCATAAGTCAGCAAAGGCAGATACGATATTATGAGGCCCATGGACAGGCTTATTTGAGTAGTTCATGGTGGCTGGGATGCGGGACTGAGCCTTTTTACTTTGAACGAAAGACCAAAAATTGGAGGGGTTGTTGTTTATATTTCGCTCAGCAGTCCCAATGAAGTCGTTATAGTCCCTCTGAGTTAGTGATTTAATTAGCCTACGCAAAGAACTATACTTTGTCTGGTAGAAGGCAGAGTCGCGCGTCTGAAGTTGACGACGCAATCTTTCTTTCCTGAAGATGTTGTCAATCAATTCTCTTGAAAACCAAGACGGAAAACGCCTTCTTCTGGGTTGCTTAAGAGGTGTACGGGCAGCAAAGCTATTATTAAGAATCTCATAGAAAGACTGACATGCGCTGACAACATCAGGAGATTCAAGAACGCGAGACCAGTCAGTGTGCAATAACGATGCATACAACCTGGGATAATCAGCTTTACGAAAGTTGAAGCGGGGTGGTTGAGCGTTGTTCACAGGAAATTTGACGGCATGAGGAAGTACCGCTTGAAAATCAAGAGACAGAGCAGGATGATGTGGATCCTCCTCGACCAGAGGCACTTCATTATGAGTTACATTAACCGCAAAGTTGCCGAAAACAAGGTCAAGGAAACAATTGTTTAAATTTGGGACAGTATTATACTGTTTAAGGCTGAGGAACTCGCTGAGGTTTAGTAAACCTTTGTGTCTGGGACCAAAAGGAACAGTGAATGAAAGGAGGGAATGTTGAAATCGCCCAGAAAAATTAAGTTTTTAGAAAGCATTATGTCTAGTGACGAGAGGAGGTCAAAAAAAGTTTCGGCGTCGGCGCTGGTGGCAGAGGGAGGGATGTATATAATAAATACGTAAAATACAAAATAAATTAAAGTGAGCTTACAACCTAAGAACTCTATATTTGGCACGGTGTTACTGATATTTGAAAGATCCAGTAGTTCAGAACTGAGCCTATTGTGAAGACCAAACATGACTCCCCCCCTCTGGATTCGTCCATTCGGTCTGTTCTTCTATCAGAGCGGTATATAATATATGAGTCTGGAAAAAGTTCTGAGTCCAGGATATCCGGCTGGAGCCAGGACTCGGTGACAGCAATGACGTCATAATCTGAGGAGACCACGCAACTGTAAAATCTATGCGTCTTAGTACGTAGACCCCTGACATTCTGGTAGCAGCAGGTTAAGTCGTTAGTTGAGATTGTAAGGGATCTCGGTTTTTTGCAGTTATTGTTGGAATACCGTTAACATACCTCAAAATGAGATTTTCCTCCCCGTTTGTACGGCGAACTCGCAGTTCATCTTTCGTATCCTGAAGTTGTTTCAGCTGAGCTGGAGATAGGTCAGCCTCGATGTAGATCTGATGGGCGTCGATAAACTTTCTCCGGCTCCTCAAAACAGCCGACACGTCGCCCGAGCTAGAGAGGGTCACTTTCAGAGGCTTGTGACCGTTACGATTTGGTTTACCGACCCTGGAAACATCAGCAGCCACGATCCTACGAGAGATCCCGTCAGACAGCAGCGAGGAAATCTGGTCCAACTCGGGAGCTCCCTCTTCCAGACGCAGATTAAATATCATTAGGTTGTTCATACGAGCCTGCCTCTGCAGCACCTCCCCGAATATACCACTCTCCTGAACTTGAGGGTTCGATGCAGGACCATCAGCGCCGCAATTAGTAGAAAGTTGGCGTCTTATATCAGCAATCTCCGATCTGAGTTCGGTGTTTATTTTAATTTGATCCTCATATTTAGTAAGAAGTATAGCGTGCTGAGATTCGATGTATGGTTCCGAAATAGGGAACAGTTCTCAACGATTTATTTCTATTAGTTTTCTCATAAGTTTTTTCAATTAGAATGTGAAAATTTGCAGAAAATGTCGACGGCACTTCTGGGTTCAAGGAATTTCTATTTATAGGATCTCTATCAATCTTCAGTTTTCCTCTTGCGATTTTCTCCTTTTACTGGTCGATTTGTGTTATCGATACTCTCGCTACCTTACTTCTCGCGACCTTATTTCCGGAGTAGGTACCAACCTGCTCGACAGGTATATCCGTCTGGAGCGCCACTTGACAGAGGTGGTATATATATTTCTTTCTGCGAAAATTGATAGCCCTTCTCGCCTGAACACTCAAGGCGAGCAGACCGTTTTCCCTCTAGGAATTTTTCATTGATATTTTTGGCTACCGCCTAACTGTGTCGTTGCTGTTTTAAGCAAATTAAGTAGAATACCTATATATTTTCCAAATTTATCGGCCATAATATCGTCTATAAACGTTGTGTGATGAACTAGTAGTATAGGGGAGCCAAATAGGGGATTTCTTGGACATACTCGAGCGTGTCATATTAAGGTATGGCGGAATAATAATCACATGCTTAAAGCAAGTTAAGGCAAACATCTGACGATTTGAGCGTGACCTAATGACGTAGCAGGGTCGCTAACTTGCAATTTATTTTTTATTTTAAAGTACGTTCACTCCCACTGGGCAGACCGTTAGCTCAACACACCTCAAGAGTGAGGGACACGTGGAGCGTATACAGGATGTCTCACGGTGTATGCTACCTTAGACGTTTCTGGAGAACCACTCAACGGATTAATCTAAAAATTTGGCCGTTTACATAAACGGATATGTTCTACCTTGCTGAAATATTTTCGACAATGCAGTGTTGCCGCAACTGTACAATTTTACACCCTGCATATTATTGCATAATTGGATTTTGCGGATAATTCTAGACATATTTCATGAATAATGTCCTATACCTATCTCCAACTGTTTTTAGTTTTAACCAGAGGTTAAATTTAACCGGAATTTCTTAACCTCTGGGTAAACATAAAGTTAGCGTCAAACGATAGCTTATGAAACACGAAGATAAGAAAGTGCAAACCATTTTTTCTTCAAACGTCAGTAAATCCGTCATTACTCGACTGTGTAGGCGGCCGTGAAGTTTCGTTTTTCCTCCGCCGGAACTTTACTTTTCACTTTTCCGCCGGCGGAGGTAAAAGTGTTGTCATAGCAACATAGATACAACACAAACAGACAACAAAATAAGCGCCAACAACTCAAGATTTATTAAACTACAATTTGTATTTATCACTCAATTTGTGACTGCATTTCTAAAAATCACTAATTTAGGAACAAATTGGTTATTATTTAATCGAACTTACTCAATAACTGCTTATCAATACGGAATTAAAACGCAATCGGAGACGCAATCTTAAAAAAATAATTATTGTTGACAGTGTCCACTGACAGCTTTATGTTACATTATATTCACCGACACCGGTCTAAGCAAGGCCACCTACGACCGTGGTCTAAGCCGCCTTGCGAACCCATTTATCTTTAATAATAATTAGATATTATTACTATTAACAAGAGATGTTTTGCATTAATTTGTCGACATTTGAAGAAAAAACAGCATATTTTATTTGGAGGAAAAGTTACTTTTCATGGCTTGCTCTCTATTACCAGCCTCACTCCGTTCGGCTGTTAAACACGAGCGCGCCATGAAAAGTGTCACTTTTCCTCCATATAAAATAATATACTATTGCTCTATCTTTAGCCGTTTAGATATTGCAGGCTGTCAAACTTGGTAAATGGATGATTTTCAATATTTCAAAAACAATTGGAGATCGGTATAGGACATTATTTATGAAATATATCTAGAATTCTCCGCAAAATCCAAATATACAATAATATATAGGGTGTTCTATTTGAAATTTTACAGTTGCTACTACTTTCTAGTAGAAGCGGCAACACTGCATTGTCGAAAATATTATAGCAAGGTAGAGCATATCCGTTTATGCAAGCAACCAAATTTTCAGAATGATCCGTTGAATAGTTTTCCAGAAACATCTAAGGTACCAGGGTTGCTTTGACTTATTATTCTTATAATAATTTTCTTATTAGTTTAAGAGCGTAACCATAACCTCAGATTGATTTGAAATAGGATTAGTTGTCCTGAAAGAGTTGGTTTAAGGTTACATTTTTAAATAAACAAGTTATTTGTAATCTTGATGTATATTTTCATAAATTGCAGTCAAGATAATAACTAATCTGTGTATTGAAAAATTTTCAACGTTGTTTTACAGGGTATTTTTCTAAATTTTATAAGCCTATTTTCAAGGATCAATAATCATTAATAAATTTCTTGTAAAAGAAATAGTGGCGCCCTACCCTACTGCCAAGACCGAGGCCAAGACATTCACCCCCGCTTTTTCAAAGAAAATTGTATCCGCCAAGTAAACCTGGCACAAGGATCGCCTAATGAGCAATTAGCAAATAAGGTTACATATTTGGCACCGCTTACTGCTGGTTACACTCTCTACTTATTTTTTCTAAAAATGAATACTTTTTGAATAAAAGGGAGACTAAAGAAAAATTTCGAAAATCCAAGATGACGACAACATTTTGACAATGTTTCATGTTTAATAGGACCATGTTCATGTTTAATAGGACCATAAAAACTATCAAATAAGACTGGTCCTAGCTTTGTGATATTTTCTTCCCAATAAAATCTTACGATGCAAAAATTGAGATTTTGATTTTCAGAAAGAGCAAATATCTCAAGATTTGTTCCATATGTAGTTGTTTTTTCATATAAGCATGGCAAATTTCGATAAGCGCATGGTCCTAAAGCCCTTACCAGTTTTGGGTTATGTATTTCAGTGAGTCTACTCATAGTTGTGGTAGTTTTGGTGCTCGTATAACTATAAACTCACTGCTCAATGCAATGGTTCCAAGAGTTCTCAGACAACGGCATTTTTCAAAGGCTTTCTCGTTTGCATCATTTTCTTGGGTCTCTCCGATAACGATTATGACTATAATTATAATAGGTTTTGAAATAATAATTATTAAAAATCATACGTCTCTCTAGCATACGTTTTAATTTGCAAAATTACTTTTTCCACTTCATGGTGAAGGTTTTATTAACCTGAGCATTTAACATGTCCATTAAATAATTATTTACGTCAACTCGATCTCAATCTATGACATGCCGGAACACATAATGAAACAAATTTATCCCAGTAACGACACGATAGAACAAAAGCTTCCTAAACCGCGTAGGTTGACACGGATACCGCAAAATTCAATTGTGCAGAGTTAATGTTTACATAGCTTGCACCCAATTATCTAGAGTTTGTGTTTGTGTATGGAATGATGTTCCGTGTAAACCTCTCGGAAGCTCTATGAAATGTTAAGTTACCATCTAAGTGGAACTAGGATAAAGAAACTATTGAAGCCACATATAAGTAGTAGCCTAGCATGAGTATAATATATCAATCACATAATATAATATCCCTTAATATTCTTCAAGCAAAATATTTTTAAGTACACAATTTTATGCAACTATCGAAAATTTAATTATAGGCTAAAGCAAAACTTCAGCAGCTCATTTAAGAATATTTCTCCAGGGTTCGTATTTTAATCGAGGTAAATGTCGACGGTAAAGTAGAAATATCATTTATATATTGCGAAAACAAAATCCTTACTAAATTAATATTTCCTCGCGAAGTTTGGTAATTTTCTAAGAGTGGAAACCTCGCGGAGTTCAAAGGCGAGAGGATTTAAATGAAGTTTTCCTTTTGCTTTCCTAAGGACATAGTTTCTGAAGGTTTATTCGATACGACTTCGCTGGTAAACGATACATATTAATATGGTGAGGTTAAAATCTCTTCTGTATAATTTTTCAGACACAATTCGCATTTGGCAATGGCGCAATGAGTTATAATTATAAAACGACTTAGGCTCGGGTCCTTAGTACAATTTGAAAAGCGAGTAAAAACTTTGAAATCAAATGTTAGCACTCTGTAAATAAACATCTCAAATATGTTTGAATTGTATTTTTATAACCTTAGTACAATTTTATTATATAACATATTGTTATATACCAACAAATCTTGACCGCACCTCGTAACATTGTCAAGGAAAGATTTATAAGGAGTGTATTTTGGGTTGCGTGCTTATATCAACGATAATACTTATTACCAGGATCGCTCACAATAAATTCCATATCGATGCTTGTTTAAACAGATGCCACGTGCATAAATCAGTTCCTTTCTTAAAATTAGTTTATCTACATATTCCTCTTCTTATAATAACTGTAGATAAAGAGAGACATTCCTGAAATTGCATGAGTTGTTTTATTGGCACTTTCGTTTGGATCAATGGGTAAGGTCAGTTTGGAACTTTTTAATTAATTTTAAGTTGGCCCCAATTTCGCCTGGGTTTGTTAATAAATGTGACATGGCAATCGCTATTCACGTCCGCTCGCGCTAATTAATATAATCTGTTGTAACACGTAATCTAAGCAACCTAAAAATCCGGGCACTGACTTTCTTTTAACTTTGCAAAAGAATACCTCCAAAAAATCTGTTGCTTTATTTATTCTTGAGGATATAACGAGGCACTTTATATTCACAACTTTTCTCTGTAAACATATTTTATTTTCCGGAAGTTATAAACTTTGTAATATTTAGACTCTCTGGTAAGGTACCCTAGGGGCCTTTTTGTTTTGTTTGTGGAACGTCATTAGATGTACTTTAATGTACTAGATAGAAATATTAGCTGATCGTGCCGGCTTAAATGACGTATTTAGGTATCTTTAACCAAAAGCTAAAGGTTACAATAACATATAATAAAGGGTAAATTGGATGGGCTCAGCGATGAATACGTAGCAGTTGCGCTCACTCTGATAAGAGTGGTTTAATAGTAGGTGAGGATATGAAAAATGTATAAAAAAAATTGAAAAACCCTTAAGTATTGTTGAAAATAAATAATCGAAGTAGTGCGGCAGATGTTCTGCTATTCTAAGATGGTGTGCATTAGCCTCATTTTTTGGTCATTGAGTTTTTGTTTGTTTCTGGCTACCGGTAAACGTCTTTATCAGACTTACTTAAATATTATATAAATATATAAATTTCTAAATTCTATCTAGCTTCTTACCTGTTAGTAAGCAAATTATCCACTATTTTCTGTTCCCGCTCGCCTCTCACACTCACTAAATGCCCCCCGCGTTTCACGCACTCCGCCTCTGATTTCGACCAGGGCAGTTTTACCGCGTCCAGAACCGTAACGCAAAATTGCCGCATCGCTACCCACCCGAACTCGCACATCCCGACGACCTCCTCAACCGGTTTGGCTCTGTACGACATCCGTAGCCTCAAAGCACCGTGCGTAATTTCGGACTTACGCGTCACCTTAAGGACGATTTTGTTATCCTTTGATACGATCTCGATTTTTCGTTCTTCGTCGCCTTGTTTCGTGCAATGTGACCAATGGAAGTCCCCGTCGTAAAGTTGGGTTAGTAGGCCGTCACAGGGAGTATTGCCATTTTTTATGTCTTGAAAGTTGAGGAAAGTTTCGCTGCTTTCTGCAAAAGAACGAGTGATTAGTAAAATTGTTGGACTCCAATTTAAATCATGTTGATGCAAAAAAATCACAGTTGCTCGAACCGGTAGGCAGGTAGTTCCAACAAAATAAGGATCTCGACGACTAACTAAAGTGTGGCAAGTATAACTGGAACAGCGGAAATAATGCGGACAAAAAATTGGCGATGTTGTCGAATAACTATAATATTTTTTGAGAATTAATATTTATACCTATTATTTAGATAAACAAATAATTTAATATACTCATTAACTCATTGAAAATAACTCGCAACTGAAACTTAACTATTACTTCAACTTTAATTCATAATCTATTTTACACATTATCAATTTAAATAAATTTGCGACATTTATATCTATTTGCCCAATACATCCGGCAACAGGTGCGTCAAGTTCCCCTCGTCCTCGTGACAAAGTGCATCAAGGCGATTGGCTGCAAGCCATTTTTCCTCGCTTCGCTCCTCAAACGTCGCTGTTCCAAATAAGTTTGCCACACTTTAATAAGTAATATTTTCACAGTTTATATTTATTATTACAAGCCCATATTAAACCCATTTGTTTGGAAAGCTGTAAGAACTGAAGTAAAAAAGTCATAGATAGGTCAAAATTACCAAACAAGCGTTAGCAAACAATAGCAAAAACTAGCGTAAACAGGGGAAGGGCAGAGAGTCTAGGAATTCGGAAAACAAGATATAGATACAGAAATGCATTTATATAAGAAAAAAATGTTACAAAATTAAGAAAGTGTCAGAGCTTTTAAATGAATTTGGATGAAACCCAACAGTAAACTATCCTGGTTAGGACTTACATACCCGATTTAGACATAAGATCGGAATACGCCTTTTTGTCCGAAGCGACCTTTCATGTCACCGCGAGGAAACACTCGAACCGAACAACCTTGACGTGATGTGGCTCAAGTTCACCGTCAAGGGATTAACGAAGTTTATATGTTGTCTCTATCGCCCTCTGAGCGATAGAGCCTACCAAAGCTTTTTTACAACACTAGCTACCACTTTTGACTCAATACAGGTCGATCACCCCAATTCAGAAATAATCGTTCTGGGAGACTTCAATGCCCACAACGCCAACTGGCTCAAACATCACAACAAGACCGAGAACGAAGGTAGAGAAGCTGAAGCACTTGCCATCAGCTGCGGCCTTACTCAACTTGTAGACGAACCAACTCGAATCTCAGAGAGGGGCAAATTCGCCGCCCTCCTGAATCTTTTTCTAGCCACCAATCCTGACCAGTACGCACAGTTACAGTTGATCCGCCATTAGGTACTTTCGACCACAAACTTATTGCAACGGTTTGTGAATTGCCATTTCTACAGAAGGATCCATCATTGCCTCGCAAAATCTGGCATTGCAATTCTGCAAACTGGGACGATCTAAGAGAGTTCTACCTAGATTTTCCTTGTCTAGATGTCTGCTTTGGCACTGACGACCCGTCAGTCTGCTGCGAAAAGATCACACAAGTATTCTCCTCAGGAATGGAAAAATTCCATCAAGTTACCGTCAAACGGAAAGCCCTGGTTCGATAGAAGATACGAAAGAGCTGTAGGTAGGAAACGGCAAGCCTAAAAGTACTGGCAGCAAAATCAGATCGCTGAAAATCGCAATCATTTTGTCGAAGCGAGAAACGAATGCAAGCGTGTAATCGGCGAAACTAAGGACAACCACAATCAAAGGATCAGGGATAAACTTTTGCAATGCCCCAGTAGCTCCAGAAATTTCTGATCGGTAGCAAAGGCGGTAAGTAATAACTTTACAAAAACGTCTCTCCAACTTTTGATAGACGAACGGCGACTACAGCCAAGGAAAAAGCAAACATGCTCGCCAAAATATCCTCATCGCACTCTATCTTAAACGTCCCCCAAGGCAAAGTCCTCCCCGCTATATCGAACATCAACACTACCATGGCAGAAGTCAAGTTTCATCACCGTGATATTCATAAAATCCTTAAAGAACTAGATACGCAAAAGGCATCAGAACCAGACGGAATACCTGTCATCGTGTTAAAGAACTGCGCCAATGAACTAACACCCGTTTTCTCCAGGCTTATTTTTTATCTTACGGAAAAGGAATTTATCGATCTTCTTGGATAGTCGCTCGAGTGCAACCTGTTCCAAAAAGGGGAAGAAAACCACGCCTTTAAACTATCGCACAACTGCCTTGCTTCCAATAATCTCCAAAGACATGGAACGTGTAGTCAATCGGCAACTACTCATTTTTTTTTTTTTTTTTTTATGGCAGTGGCACGCACACTAAAGGGAGATCCTATGGCGCTCTTGACACGGTTCTTGAATATTTGTAGGTTGTAATTAGTGGGAAACAGATGTCCTGGAAGTGAGTTCCACAGTGATGCAGTGCGCCAGACAAAGGAGTTCTGGTAAAGCGATGTTCTAGGTGTTTCTAGTTGTACGACGAACTGGTGCGCTCCTGCCGTCTGTCGGAACTGTCTGACAGGAGTTGCCAGGGACGGGATGATGCGGGCCAAATCCTGGGGTACCTCGAGAACAACAGAATAATCAGCGATAATCAATACGGCTTTCGCAAAGAGAGATCGACAGGAGATTTATTAGCCTGTGTTACTCATATATGCGTTGGATATTTCGAAGGCATTCGACAGAGTTTGGCATGACGGACTGCTCAACAAACTGCCGTCCTTCGGACTGCCAACCTCTCTCTGCAGCTGGCTTGTCAGTTTTTTTAAGAACCGATCCCTGCTCATTGCAGTTGATGGACACACGCGTCAATGGTGAATGTATCACCATTGATGCGGGCGTGCCTCAGGGCGCAATACTTTCACCAACTCTGTACCTCATCTACACTGCTGATCAATTGCGTGGCACCAAGGTAAAATATAGGTTAAACTTAATATCAATTATCTCTAGAAATATTTGACCGATCTTATCGCTGTTAACAAATACTTAAAAAGAAAATGTTTGAAAACGAGATTCCTACGCCCATCTACCGCAACATCATCATATGTCTATAATACAGGGCGTTTAAAATTTACCACATATTATTTATAAATTTTAAAACGTTGCCAAATTTACAGACGTTAGTTTTTGTACAGTTTTTTGCTAATATTAGTTTTTCTGGGCTCTTATACCGGGACGTTTTTGACAATATTGATCTGCGGATAACAAATCAAAAAATACGAGGGTGTATTTAAAAATTTATTGCGAATTTATTTGCTTAAAAGTACGAAACTTTCTGCATTGTACTACAATTTTTGGTATTCCTTGTTTTTATATGATGAATTTTATGATAATTAACGCATTGCCATATACAGGGTTAAACAACGTTTCTTATATTTATGAAAATTTACAATATCAATTACCAATTATGATAAAACAACTGTAGTATTCAATAAATTTAGTATTTTGTTGGCCCTCCTCGATTGCGTATTACATCTCTACACCGATTTGGCATACTTAATATTAAATTGTTTATAAACTGTTGATCTAGCAGATTCCACCCTTCCAAAATAGCTTCCCTTAGGTGTTCAAAATTTTTCTCTTGAGCTCAGTGCCAGTTTTAACCTTGACCAAGCGTGTTCTATAGGGTTGCAATCAGGGGAATTCGGCGGTCATATCGCTCGATTTACTCCATTTGTGCGAAGAACTTCGTTGGCGATTTGACTCCTGTGTGACCTGGCATTGTCGTCAACTAAGAGAAAACTCTCTCCGAAGTTCTGTGCAAATGGAATAACGATAGGGATAAGACAGTCATTGGTATAAGAATTATCGTTTATTGTATTATTGGTTATAAAAAGTTCAGTTTTCCCATTCAAAATAATGCCTCCGAAAGCAGTAAGACTCCCACCCCCCAAATGCTACTCCAGGATCCATATTTTTCTCTGTATGTCTTTCATTTCGTCCTCTCCAAACAAAAATGCGTCAATCGGAACTGTATAAATTTACCCTCGTCTCATCTACGAACATGTAGTTTCGCCATTCTGCATTCCATTCCCGGTGTTCGTGAGCCCATTGGCGCCTAGCAGCTCGATGATGTGATCTCATTAACGAACATGTGGCTCTACGTCTTGCTCTAGAACCAAATACAATTTTTTAGCACTTCATAATTGAAAAATAAAAACTGTATATACAAACCTTAAGCCAGATTCGTGTAACCTTCTTCTTACTGTTATATTATTGACACATTAACTTGAGTCACACAACATCGAACTTGACGATTACTTAATATCCCGGGCCTGCCGCCGCTATGCCCGTAATTAGCGCTTCCATGCTGCCTTAATCTTCTCATTGCTTTCGTAATGGTGCTGCGATGAATATTGTACATACTGGCTACACCTTCGTGACTTATTCTATCCAATACTAAACGCACCACGTTTCGATTTTCGTTCGAACCTAACTTTGGAGCTGGCATTTTCTATTTTAAAACAATATTGAATCCAGCAAAAATTACCATTTATGATAAATATAGCATTATTGTATGTCATGAGCGTTACCATGGAAACATTTATTTCAGAGCTCACTTTGCACCGTTTTTAAATCTGATTCTGGAAGTTAAATGTTTTCCGTTATGTCGCATTTTGAGGATATTTGCCAAAAATAAGAAAAGTTGTTTAACTCTATATATGAAAATGCTTTAATAATCATAAAACTCATCATATAAAAATAAGATTCTCTAAATATTATGGTACAATGCTCAAAGTTTCGTACTTTTAAACAAGTAAATCCGCAATAAAGGCAATTTTTAAATGAACCCTCGTATTTTTTGATTTGCCACCCGCAGAGCAATATTGTCGAAAACGTCCCGGTATAAAAGCCCAGCAAAACTAATTTTACTAAAAAAATCTAAAAAAATTAACGGCCGTAAATTTGGCAACGTTTAAAAATGTATAAATATTATGTGTTAAATTTAAAACTCCCTGTATGTATTAGATGATGTTGAGGTAGATGGGTGTAGGAATTTAATTTTTAAACATTTTCTTTTTAAGAATCTGGAAACCGCGATAAGATCGGCCAAATATTTCCAGAGATAATTGAATTTAAGTTTAACCTATATTTTACCTTGGTGCCACGCAATTGATCAGCAGTGTATATTAAAGACCTGCTGGCTGAAACGAATAATCCTGTTTACAATTTTGCAGATGACAGTACCCTTGTCTCCCACTTTAGATCAGAAAAACCTTTACCAGCGACTAAGACTTATCGCCACCGACAGGAGCAGATTACAGCAATTGATCACGACCTGGAGAAAGTACAGACTTGGGGAGACAGAAATTTGGTCCAGTTCAATGCAGCAAAGACCCAAGCAGCCACGTTTACCAAGAGGACCAATACGGAGGGCCCTAACATAATTATGGTAGGATCGACCATTCCTTCATCCCCGTCAATCGGACTGCTGCCTGGGTGTCTCGGTCAACAGCAATATGTCCTGGCATGACCAAGTTGCTAACATCGCAAAATCAGCCTCCCAGAAGTTTGGTGCGCTATTTCGTAACAAAAAACTGTATAAACCGCAGCAGTTGCTCTTGCTCTATAAAGCGCAAATAAGACCTTGCTTAGAATATTGCTCACACATCTTGGGTGCCGAACCAAAGCACACCCTAAAGCTGCTGGATTCCATTCAGAAGAGAGCTGTGCGTCTTGTCGGCGACCCGGAGTTTACCCGAAATCTGGATAGTCTGGAACGCCGCAGACATGTGGCCGAGATGTTCCTGTTTTACAGATACTCTCACGGCACATGTTCCCAGGGTTTGGACCGCCTCATCCCGCCCCTGGCATCGCCTGTCAAACAATCACGACAGACGGCAAGAGCGTACCGGTTCGCCACTGTGCGACTGCCACTGTCATAAAAAAAAGAATAAATCAATAATATATTCTGTAATATGACCAAATTATTAAACCAACCCCTTTCAAAAAAAAATGTACTGATTCTCGACAAAATGGTGAATGAACTTTAATGACAAATTTCAGCAAAATAGTACACTGATAATTCTAGTATGTGGTCGACCGGTACTAAAAATTAACAAGTTTTATCTCTAGAAAAACAAAAACATGGATACAAATGTAATCGACTTCCCTAGCCCTAGAGCAAGCAACAAAAATTCTTTGAGTGTATTCCATGTGAAAATTCAAGGTTTAACGAATAAATCTGACGAACTCTCGCTTTTTGTGAATGAGCAATTGAACGATGTGATATGTACGGAAATAGTATATTATTTTATATGGAGGAAAAGTAATACTTTTCATGGCGCGCTCGGTAATAGAGAGCAAGCCATGAAAAGTAGCTTTTCCTCCAAATAAAATATGCTGTTTTTTCTTCAAATGTCGACAAATTAATGCAAAAACGTCTCTTTTTAATAGTAATAATAATTATTATTAAAGATAAGTGGGTTCGCAAGGCGGCTTAGACCGGTGCGGTGTCGGTGAATAGCCTCAGGTTGTTGCTATAGTAATGTAACATAAAGCTGTCAGTGGACACTGTCAACAATAATTATATTGTTAAAATTGCCTCTTCGATTGCATTTTGGTAATTGATTGGGATTGCGTATTGATAAGCAGTTATTGAGTAAGTTCGATTAAATAATAACCAATTTGTTCCTAAATTAGTGATTTTTAGAAATGCAGTCACAAATTGAGTGATAAATACAAATTTTAGTTTAATAACTCTTAAGTTGTTGACGCTTATTTTGATGTTTGTATTGTATCTATGTTGCTATGGCAACACTTTTACCTCCGCCGGCGGAAAAGTGAAAAGTAAAGCTCCGGCGGAGGAAAAACGAAACTTCACTGCCGCCTACACAGTCGAGTAATGACCGATTTACTGACGTTTGAAGAAAAAATATTGTGTGTACCCCTATAAGTCTTAAGCCATATTGGAGAGAATTGGAGCTATGTTCTAAACAACTTTTGCATTTAAATTTTGGGTGAGTCACTTGTCTTCGTTCTAATTTCCAGAATATCATTAGTAGTCGATAAGGATCACGATATATTTAAGAGGTTTATATTGGCATGCGCTTGTAATATTTCCGATAAAAAGCTCTAAAAGTATCAAGATATCGAAAATAAATTTTTATGATTCATACTCCAACGAATAGTACAATGACACTTAACGCTTCCCCCAATCTGCCACTGTATGTTTTATCCGTGATGACACGCCTTGCTTAGTGTAATTCAGATGATCCGGAATTGATTTACGTCGGGTAAGAAGAGATGATAAAGAAAGCACTTCAGTTATAACAATAACAATGAATCACCGTTGACTGTTGTTTGTTTTGTGTTTTCATGTTTTGGTACTTTTGGTAGTGTCCAATTGCCGACATACGTGGAACGGCTCAATTATTTCTGAACTCGTCTCTGAGAGAGAGAGAAAATTACAATCATGGTTCATAACTGCTTTAAATGCAATCAGGAATGTGTTTTGAAGGAGGATAAGGTGCAGTTATTTGAATTCCCTTACGACATTTCCTAAAAGGTTCTATGTGTAACTTGCAGTAAGGTTGGCGCTTCTGAAATTCGAGTTTTAATTCTTAAAGCAAGATCCCTTCAACATTTCTGCCTCGACTGCATTCAATCAACTTTTAAAAACATCGCTGAAATGAGTCAAAGGCATTCAAATTGTAAAAAAGAAATAAAAAGATATCGCGCCAAAGTGGAAGATATGAGTAAGCTTATTAAATCGACAGAAGAAGGGTTAAAGATTCTAAAAGTGAACAAGTCTGACTCAAATATCACTGACTTGCGAAATAATATGAAGATTATCGGGGAAGATCATGATTTGGGTCCTAAAACAGTAAGTGATGACCATACTAGACTAAACAATCTCGAACAAGCTATAACAAAAAGTATTACCGAAGCTCTACAAAAACATAGTAATACGATGTCTGCCAATTTTGGATGTCAATCAACGGAGATTAGATTTTCAGAAGGTTCAGAGATCTATTGACAAATTAAAATTTCCTGGTGAAACTGATTCCCATCCCAGATTAGTGAACCATTTGCCCCATAGCTGCGCCTGTATCTACACAAAGGGTCACCCATGCAAGGTACTACTCAACAGACCTCAAATAAATATATCAACTTGGCTCAAGATGTTAATGATAAGGCAAGACACCCCAAATAAGTCCGCTAAACCGAAAAATAGAAATTCGATTGTTGGTGAAAAAAAGTCCGATACTGTTCTCGGCAATTTGATGGCATCTACACCGCTTACCATGATTTCTGTGTCAAGGGTCTCGCTTGATATTACTCAGACTGATCTTTTGGAATATCTAAAGGCTAAATTTGGACAGAATGTCAAGTTCAACATTGAGACTACGGATGTAAAGTCTGGTGAATATAGAGCATTTAAAGTCATGGCCCCTAAAGAACTTGAGGAAAACTTACTACAGCCCAATAACTGGCCACAGGGCATAGCTGTTAAAAGGTTCACGTTTTTTCATGCCCTTAACCAGCGATCCAGATACAGTACCTTCGACAACCGAAAGAAAAATTATTCTGGGGGAGCCAGAGGAAATTAATTCCATGAATGAAGTGAGGATTGCAAATTTGAATGCAAGAAGCATCAGACTTAAGGCTTCAGAAATGGAACTTTTTTTGCACTCAGAGGAATATCCTGAAATTTTGTGCACTACAGGAACTTGGATGACAGATGCAGAAGCGACGTGTTTTACACTTAATAAATACAACATTGCATCATATTTTTGCAGACACTCTAGCGCCGGTGGTGTAGCCATTTTTGTATGGAGTGACTTAATAAACATCCTGAAAATAAAGATTTCTCACTGCCAAATCACTTTGAGTGTGCAGCTGCCATAATAAAAACTATAAGCAATGTAAACATCTTAGTGTCTTGTTTGTATCGTCCACCAAATTCTGTTTTTTCAACCTTCAACGTATCTCTCGAAAGATTACTGAAACTATTGTGTAAACCTAATACTTTATTGTTCGTTCGTGGTGATTTTAATTATGATTTTAACTCTAAGTGTAAGGCAGCAATGTATACTTTGAATGTATTTGGCTCATATGGTCTTAAACAAGCTTTTTTCAAATCTTCCAGAATTTATGGAACGTCCTGTACTTTGATTGATAATGTTTTCACGAATGCTCCTCAGTTAGCTAATAAAACTTTGGATGTGACATTCACAGACTATCGAGCGCAGATTTTGAGTTTTGACCTGGGCAACAGGGTAAAAAGGAACCCAGCCGCAGGTTCATTGGTAAATTCTAGATCCTTTTCTCGTGAGAACGTGAATTATTTTAATCACCTACTGTCTAAAGAACGTTGGTTATCTGAACTAGAAACGCTGGATATCGAGAGTAGGTTTACTTATTTCTTTGACACTTTCCAAAGCCTATTTAACATGAGTTTTCCCTACACAGCTAAACGCAAATTCTTCCGTAGGAACCCAAATCCCTGGATAACACCCGTAATCAAAAGTGAGGGTAGTCAGCTAAGTCTTCTGTTTTCACAAATTAAATCTGTAACTGTTTGTCATCTTATAAAATTAAGTTAAAATCTCATAGGAAGAATATTGCCACAGCGAAGGAAGCCTACAACTCACAGAAAATAATAACATCATCTAATATATCACGAACCTCATGGGAAGTTATAAGGTCAACTTCAAATTTCTCCAGCAAAAAATCAAAAACTGTTCCTGGTCAAATTACCGCCAATGGCAATAATGTTACTGGTGCCCGGAACATCGCAAATGCATTTAAATACTGTCACGACTAACAACCATCCGAACGTTTTTGTGTTACCCTATAGAACTAGCCGCCGCGCCGCCGCGCCGCCGTGCCGCTCGCTTCTCTGTCTGTATGAATCATCGCCCGGCCGGCCGCGAAGTTTCAGGATCGCTGGAATTATCTCGATGGCCTCGTCGGGAACATATAGAGTGGCCTCGGGATACTTCTCGAATATTCGTGATAGATTTGAGCTTATATATAAGCAGACCTAAGGCGAATGTTAGTTAGTTCAGTTCAGTTAATCATTGAGTGTTGAATAGATATTAGTTGTAAAGTTATAAGAGTAGTTTAGAGTGTTAAATTGTATGCAGTGGTAGTGAATAAAGAGAGAATTAGTTGAAAATAGCAGAGTTGTAATTCTGTTAAGAACCCAAGGGGAAAAACGTAACATTTGGTATCAGAAGTGGGATTGTGAAAGGACCGGACTTGTGAAGTATTTTTCGAGGAAAGAAAAGGGTACAAGTAAGTCAACGAAACCGTTTGATTGGTGGATTCTGTGAAAATTTTATAAAATTCTATGGTCAATACGAGGCAACAAGCGGCAGAAATGGAACAAATAAATAAAATCTTGGCCGATTTTATGGATAATTTAAATGCTGAGAGGCGAGCGAATCGGGAAGAGGATGAACGTAGAAGACAAGTGGATCGGGAAGATGAAGAACGTAACAAGCAAATAGAACAGGACCGGCTTCAGAAGATTTTACAAGATCAAGAAGACAAAAGGCAAGCAGAACAGGACCAACTTCAGAAAATTTTACAAGACCTGAAAGATAAAAGGGAAGCAGAACAGGACCTGCTAAAGACAATTTTACAAGATCAAGGAGATAAAAGGCAAATAGAACAGGACCGGCTTCAGAAATGGATGTTGGATGTAGTGGTAGGCGAGCAAGGAAAATTACAGAAAATATTGGACGAAAAATTTGAAAAAGAAGTAGGTAATATACAAAAAGAAGTCGGACATGTACAAAAAGAAGTTGAAAGTGTACAAAAAGAAGTAGGCAACGTATAGCAAGAAATGAGGAATCTACAAGCAGAATTTATCAGACTAAAAAATCAAGGACCCACCGAGAGGTTATTCGCCACAGGACATAACATCAAACCTCCAACGTATGACGGTCAAACATCCTGGACAATGTACAGAAGGCAATTTGAAGCCGCTGCTGTTGCCAACGGTTGGAATAACGAAGAAATGGCTACATCACTAGTGGTAGCGCTTCGTGGGTCTGCCCTGGAACTACTGCAGACCATTCCCATCAGCCAACAAGGGAAATATGACATACTTGCAGCTGCCCTGGAGAGACGATTTGGAGACCAACATAGAAGACAACCGTATCAGGCACAAATTAAGTCCCGACATCAGAAGCCTGGTGAAAACCTGCAAGAATTTGAGGCAGACATTAGACGTCTCATTCAATTGGCCTACCCGGGAGCGACAGAGGAATTTCAAGAGGAACTTGCTGTCCAATATTTCGTGGATGGTATTAGAGATCCAGAAACTCAGAAAATGCTACGCCTAGCCAAATTTGATAACAGCAGCGATTCTTTGGGTCGAGCCCTAGAAATCGAGGCAGCCTGTAACATCTCCAAGCCAAAAATCAGGGCCGTATCCATCCAGGAACAAAAGCCGACAAACAGCTGTGAATTAAATGAGATGGGTGAAATTTTGAAGAAATTAACGGAAGTTCTTCAGGCCACGGGAAGATTCCGGGAGCCAATTGAAGATAGGCCACGTAACCTAAATACATCAAATCAATGCTATAGATGTGGCAGGACTGGGCATTTCAAAAGAGACTGCCGAGTACAACTACGGTCTAGATCTCCATCCAGAGACGCTAGGGTCCCCAAGTCAAATCAGGAAAACTTCAATTAGTCAACATTGCGGGGCGGGTGTTGGCTAAAGAAGATAAAGCCTCCAGGATCGTCTCCATAAAAAGCTTAGGAAAACCCGCCGACAGTTCAGCAATTACAGGAAAGATCAACGGAAGAGCCATAACAATTACTGTTGACACCGGTACGGCGGTATCTTTGATAAGGTCCAACAGAGTGAATAGAGTAGAAGTTCTACCCATATCAAAGAATGTAGTTTTACGTACAGTTACCGGTGAGACAGCTGAAGTACTTGGGGAAATGGATATCAAACTTCAATTGGGACGAATTAAACTACACCACACAGTGTTAGTCGCCGACATCGAGAACGAATTTATTTTGGGGATGGATCTCATCGGTCAATATGGATTCTCTTTTGACAACAAGCTTAATCTTCTGAAGTTTGGCACCGAAGAGTTCATCCTTAACAAAACAGATGATGGCACACCGACTCAAGTAGTGGCGGCATGTACTGTCAGAATAAGCGGAAATACCGAGCAGATAATTTTTGGGAAATTGGAGAAGGATTTTGGAGGCTGCATCGGACTTATCCAACACCACGATTTGCCTTGCAAACACCTCGTAGGCAAAGCACTAGTCAAAACCGACGGCGAAATACCGATAAGGATAGCAAATATTTCATCCAATTCCACCAAAATCAATAAAGGAGATGTAATAGCCACTTGCGAGCCGGTGCAGTGGGTAACCAGTTGCGAAACGCAGTCAGAAGTAACACCCTCAACATCACCTAAGGAAGTCCTAGAACATTTCCAGATGTCGTGGCAACATCTGTCTTCCGAAGAACTGAAGAGAGCTACACAATTTGTCAAAGAGCAGAGTATAGCCTTTGAAAAGAAATATGGCAATACTGGAAGAACGAACATCATAAAACATAAAATCGACACTGGGAGTGCTCACCCCATACGGCAGCATCCTCGGAGGTTACCAGTGACGAAGCAGCAAGAGGTTACCACATTAGTGGATAAAATGCTTGAAGATGGAATTATTGAAGAGTCATCAAGTCCATGGTCATCTCCTGTTGTCTTAGTCACCAAGAAGGATGGGACTACCAGATTCTGCGTGGACTATAGAAGGCTCAATGACGTCACCAAGAAGGACAGCTATCCACTTCCCAGAATTGACGACACGTTGACGACACTAGCAGGTTCTTATTGGTTCTCAACACTCGATCTAAAGAGCGGATACTGGCAAGTAGGCATTTACGAACAGGATAAGGAAAAGACTGCCTTCTCTACCGGAAGTGGTTTATATCAGTTTAAAGTTATGCCCTTCGGACTATGCAATGCCCCTGCTACTTTTGAGCGTCTTATGGAAGTTGTTCTATGAGGCCTCACTTGGAAGACATGCCTGGTCTATCTTGATGATATAATGTTTTTACTAGGATCAAAAATGCGCAGCTCTTACTGAATCCAAAGAAATGTTTTCTCTTCCAACAAAAAGTTGAATTTCTCGGACACGTCGTGTCATCAGAGGGAATCCAAATTGATCAACGAAAGATAACAGCAATCAAAGACTGGCCTTCCTTGGTCTATGTACTTATTATAGAAGATTTGTCGAAGGATTTGCAAATATAGCTGCATCTTTACATAAGCTCACTGAAGAACGAGCAAATTATAACTGGGATCATAACTGTGATTCTGCGTTCAGGAAATTAAAAGCGGCTCTATGTTCTAGTCCAATATTGGGACATCCGGAACAAAAGGGTAAATTTGTATTGGACACAGACGCCAGCAACACCGGCATCGGAGCAGTTTTATCTCAAGTACAAGAAGGAGAAGAACGGGTTATCGAATACTACAGTCGAACACTTTCGAAACCTGAACGTAACTACTGTGTAACCCGAAAAGAGCTTTTGGCAATAGTACGGTCTGTTGAGCATTTCCATCAATATCTATATGGGCAAGGATTTCTGATAAGGACTGATCATGCAGCACTTAAATGGCTTTTGGATATGAAACAGCCTGAAGGACAGGTAGCCAGGTGGCTTGAAAAATTACAACAATATAACTTTAAGGTTAAGCACAGAGCAGGGAGATTGCATAATAATGCAGATGTTTTATCCAGAAGACCATGCGCGGATAATTGTAAGCATTGCCAAAGAGTAGATCAACGAGGAGGAATTACTCCGATTAGGCTAACGAAATTTTAGGTTGATCAGCAGTGGACCACCGAGCAACTTAAAAAGGATCAGCTTGAAGATAGTGAAACAGCAACCAAGACCAAGCTGGAGCGAGATATCAAATAAAGGACTTGCTTTTAAAACTCTGTGGGCTCAGTGGGACTGGACTCAGGTGGAAAATGGCCTTCTTAAACAAGCCTGGGAAAGCGCCGATGGCAAAGTAGTGAAGACACAGTTAGTGGTACCAAGGAGGAAGATATCGGAAGTTCTGGAAGAAGTTCTTAATGGAAAGTCTGGTGCTCATCTCGGAGTAAACAAAACGATTGACAAGATTCGCGACAGATTTTACTGGGTCAACTACTGCCAGGATGTGAACTCGTGGTGTCGGCAGTGCTCAACCTGTGCCGCAAGCCAAGGACCCAAAACAAGATCTAGGGGCAAAATGAAACAGTATAATGTGGGCCTACCGTTTGAACGTATCGCCATTGACGTAGCTGGCCCTTTTCCAGAAACAAATAATGGTAACAAGTACATTTTAGTGGCAATTGACTACTTCAGTAAATGGCCTGAAGTCTTTGCAATCCCCAATCAAGAAGCTGTTACCATAGCAGAGGTCCTTGTGAATAACCTATTCAGCAGATTTGGTGTTCCGTTAGAGCTGCATTCAGATCAAGGACGCAACTTCGAATCCAAGGTTTTCCAGAAAGTCTGTGAATTACTCAACATCCATAAAACACGGACTACCGCCTTACATCCACAATCAGATGGCAAGGTTGAGAGGTTTAACAAGACCATTGAAGAACATTTGTTAAAAGTCGTAGATGAACATCAGAAGGATTGGGACCAACACATACCACTATTTTTAATGGCCTATAGATCAGCAGTCCATGACACGGCAGGACTAACACCAGCCATGGTTTTATTTGGAAGAGAACTCTGCTTACCCTGCGACCTATTATTCGAAACGCCAGACAACCAGAATATGGAAATTCAAGACTACGCGGACTCCCTTAAGGAAAAGTTACTATACATCCATGAATTAACCAGAGAAAACAAGGAGAAAGCCAGTGACCGAATGAAGACATGATATGATCTCAAAGCTAATTCTATGCGATTTCAGATGAACGATAAAGTCTGGTTATATAATCCGCAAAGGAAGAAAGGAAGATCTCCCAAGATAACGCCACAATGGTTAGGACCCTATACAGTCATCAAAAGAATTAATGACGTTGTGTATAGAATTCAGAGTAGTCCCAGAAGCAAACTGAAAGTTGTTCACCTCGACAGACTGAAATCATACCACGGACATGCAGTATCTGATCGGGACGATCAGGTTTAAGAGGGAGGCAATGTCACGACTAACAACCATCCGAACGTTTTTGTGCTACCCTATAGAACTAGCCGCCGCGCCGTGCCGCTCGCTTCTCTGTCTGTATGAATCATCGCCCGGCCGGCAGCGAAGTTTCAGGATCGCTGGAATTATCTCGATGGTCTCGTCGAGATCATATAGAGTGGCCTCGGAATACTTCCCGAATATTCGTGATAGATTTGAGATTATATATAAGCAGACCTAAGACGAATGTTAGTTAATTCAGTTCAGTTAATCATTGAGTGTTGAATAGATATTAGTTGTAAAGTTATAAGAGTAGTTTAGAGTGTTGAATTGTATGCAGTGGTAGTGAATAAAGAGAGTATTAGTTGAAAATAGCAGAGTTGTAATTCTGTTAAGAACCCACGGGGGAAAACGTAACAATACTTTTTTATTGACTCGGCACAGAAACTCACAAAGAATTTCCAGGTCCCTACAAATACTGAAATGCCATACAGAAGCTCATCTCAATCCATTTTCTTATCCCCACTCATGGAATGTGAAACTTTGGAGATTATTAAATCTGTTACGGGCAAGAAATCCTGTGGTGCAGATGACATCCCTTGTAATTTGTTGTGCGAGTGTGTTGATAGTCTTGTCCTTGTTTTGACCTACCTCATAAATTTATCCTTCCAATATGGATACTTTCCAAGTGAACTAAGGGCTGCCATTATTGTACCTCTTCACAAAAAAAAAGATACTTCTCTAGTGGATAATTACAGACCTATGGCCTTGTTGTCGGTTTTTTCGTAGATCTTCGAAAAGGCCTTTAAAAGAAGACTTGTAAGTTTTTTGGATGATTTTGACATCTTCTCCTGCCGGCAGTTTGGGTTTCGACCCGGGTTATCAACTGCAGATGCCTTAATATCTTTCTATATTCCACAATACTAGCGAATTTTGAGTCAAGACTAAAGTCTGTCGGTATTTTTTTTGACCTTACTAAGGCTTTTGACACCATAAATCATGCCTTACTTTTGAATAAACTTCTTTACTATGGCATAAGAGGCCCAGCTTTCGAGTGGATCAAGTCATACTTGTCTGATAGGACTCAGGCTGTTAAACTAACTGTTGGTGATCAAGTATCACTCTCCGATTGGCTATCTGTCGCAGTTGGAGTTCCACAAGGGGGTGTACTCGGTCCAATTCTCTTTTTGTTATTCATAAATGACTTGCCTATTCTTGTTGATGACAGCTATTATTTATCTCTTCTTGCTGATGACACGTCAGCCATCATTGCTGGGCGGAGCTATGCGACACTTCACGCACGAGCCAACAAATGTATAGAAGATATTGCAGGATGGTGTAAGAAAAATGGTCTTTGCTTGAACAGCTTAAAAAACAGTTTCATGGTTTTCACCCCAGTTCGTGCCACTCAGGATAGAAGCTTACTCCTGAGGGAAGGCTCAACTCACTTAATCCAACAGGACTAGTCTAAATTTTTGGGAATTATTTTTGATGGACATTTGTCCTGAAACGATCAAGCGGAAGCAGTCTGCAGCGAACTGTAGCGCAGCAACTATGCCATTCTGCAGCTTAGAGACTCCATCGATGCCTTTACGATCAAAACCTTCTACTATGCGGCTGTTCATTCCGTGCTGGCTTATGGTTTGTATGTTTGGGGAAACTCATGTAGTACTGAAAGAGTGTTAATTAGTCAAAAGCGCATAATTCGCACTATGTTTAGACTACCATTCAGAGAATCATGTCGGCAAACTTTTGTAAGGCAAAAAATCCCAACAGTAATAAATATTTATATCTTACAATGTGCTAGTTAGATTTTGAAAAATACAAAAAATTATGATAAATGTGGGGACATAAATTATTATAAAACTCGAAATGCTAATAAACTCTATGTCCCTATGGCGCGACTGGCCCAAGTACAGGATGGTCCTATAATTACCTCTCTGAAGATATTTAGTCATCTTCTGCAATTTATTAAGGATGCTAAAACTTTTTCTGTATTTAGGAAGACTTTAAAGACCACGCTAGCCAACTTTGCTTTTTATTCCTTAACAGAGTATTTTTTTGTGTAATTTTAATTAAATTTTAGTTTGTGATTGGATGTATGTATGTACTTAGTCTGACTTAATTTCCATTCCCATATGTAATTTGACAATTTCGATACATTTTTTAAATGTCCATTGAAATAAAGAATTCTATTCTATTATACCAGATTATTAAGGCGCGCATGCTTTCTCGATTTGAGGAATTTATTTTAATTGTTTATAGGTCTTTGAGCACTGCAGTCTTATAAATATAGTTTTTCTTAAGAGTTTTGTGTTGTATTTTATTTAAAGTGATAGAGCACTTGAATATTTCACTAAACTTTTTAACTATTTAATTAGAAATTTATCTTTCTCAGAACTTTGACAAACATATCATCGATTTGACTTTTACTACTGCGGTTATGAAACCCCTAGACTCAGCAACGCCGCCCCATCTCTGGATGGATGAACCGAGTAGTCTATCCAGGGAAGGTGCCGGTCCCAAGCCCGGATAAAGGAGGGTTGAGCGGAGGGCCAACTATCCACCCTCGTAAAAGAAACCCAGTTACGACAACTTCAACTGTGCCTCGGAGGGTTGAGCGGAGGGCCAACTATCCACCCTCGTAAAAGAAACCCAGTTACGACAACTTCAACTGTGCCTCGGAATTGGACACGAAAACACGGTAAACGACATACGCAATGGAAAAGGACTATGAATATTGGAACTTGGAATGTACAGAGCTGGTATAGACCCGGAGCTTGCACAAATGCGGTACAGCAACTAGAAATGATTGGCATGGACATAACAGCAGTCCAAGAAATAAGATCGCCGGAGAACGGGAACATAAAAATAAGCAAATCTGTCATATTCTTTAGCGGCAACGAACAAGGAAAGCACGAGTTTGGTACGGGGTTTGTGGTTAGAGAAGAATTGGTCCAGAATATATTAAAGTTTGAACCAATAAATGAAAGGGTATGTTACATCAGACTTAAGGGACAATGGTATAATATCTCAATAATCTCGACTCATGCACCAACGGAAGAGAAGGATGAAAATATAAAAGATGCCTTCTACGACTCTCTTGAAAGGATAATCGACACTACCCCCAGTCATGACATGCTACTACTCTGCGGTGACTTTAACGCAAAGATAGGCAAAGAACCTAATTTTGAACCAATGATAGGCAAGCACAGCCTATATGACGTATCTAATGATAATGGCCAAAGACTCATAGAAACAGCTGCGTCCAAGAACTTGCTTATAAAGTCGACTATGTTCCCACACAAGAACATCCACAAACACACTTGGGTATGAAATGACCACATCACTCGAAACCAAATCGACCATATTGATGTGGATCTACGTCACGGAAGTAACATACTAGATGTCAGAAGCCTCAGATGAATAGATGGAGACACAGACCATTACCTAGTCCGTGCAAGGTCAGAATCAGAATATCACGACAAGATCCTAAGAGAACGATGGCAACTAACTCACAGTGGAATCGGGATGAAATACAGAATGAAGTGAAACAACAGCAATACGTAGAACAACTCAAACAAGAACTAAACTTTGAAGAAGACGGCAATGAAATCGAAAAGCTCTGAGAAGTAACAGCAGATAAAATAATAAAAACCGCGGAGAATGTGTTTGGAAAAACCGGCGGACGAAAGGCGAAATCGTTGTTTGATGAAGATTGTAGAAAACAGCTAGAAAAAAGACAAACCATAAGAAAGCGTATGATACAACTTCAATCCAACGAAAGCAGAGAAAAGCACTCAAAGTGTCGGAAAGAAACAAGACAGCTAATTAGAACGAAGAAAAGGGAATTTGAACAACAGAGATACGAAGCAATAGAGAGAGATCGTCCCAA
>MU182988.1:223108-264579 GCA_016904865.1 Pissodes strobi | reverse complement strand
CGTCGAGTGCAATAATTCTGTTTCGGTATTGTGGATAAAACTCCGGTTTAGTACATTTTGCCGAAGGTTTCAAACCCCAACATAGTCAATATTTTACACATTACTGATTATTCACCTTAATTTTAAAATTATATGTAAGCGCAAGTTTTTCTCCAACGTATTCTGATTTTAGTTCACCCTCACAATGTCTTTTATTTAATCTGGAGTCAACAATAATGTTTAGCAAGCTATGAAATGTATCGCCAGAGATTTTCAGACAGTTTAAATATCCTTCCTGATCTGTTAATCATATTTCCTGAAATAAATTGTGGTAGTCGCCTTTAGGTTTGCGATGCCTCCATTCCATTCTCCAAACCCTTCTATACCCTGTTTTTCCTCTCCTACTTCTGACTATCAGGCCATTATATCGTCGGAAATGGGATGCATGAGACTCTACCTTTAGAAGGACCTTCTTGAAATTTTTGTACCGTACGTTAAAATATCGTGTAATAAGAAGTCTTTTAAACAGATAATAATAATTGCAAAAGTTGCTAGTTGTTGGGAAATTTAGACGGATAGTAACTATTGTTTAACTGCATTAATATTAGCCATATTTGAAATCGGATGTAATTATTAAATAGCAAATGCCACATATTTATCAACAATAAATTTAGATTAACATATGGCCATGTTACCTAAGCAAGCAAATAGGAGATGCAGTGCTTTCGTTTTACATTGTTCTACTTTTATGTGTCTGTGAAATAAAGTTAGATGGACTACTAAAAAACAAATTGTATGGTTTTCATGAAGTTTCATATCGTTGAGTTTGAGTGAAACATTTCACATACTAACAAATTGTAACAAGCAAATTTTGGAGAGGCGACGCCGACGTACGACGTTCAAATAGGCGAGGACGTGAGAACCCTGGAAAACGAATGGCGCAGCAGTAGAATCGAATCGGTGTTATATAATACGGAGTATATAGATAGATTAGAAATAAGGCGTAGATATAGTTATTGTACGATAGCAGAGTCAACTCATGGCGTTATGTAATTATGATAACTGTACTGGCAAAAGTGTAAGGCGGAAATAAGAGTGGCTGTAATAATATTGGCGAAATAAAACGTGTTACTAAAAAGTGTTGTTTACAGATCAGAAGTCGGGATAACCTACGTATTGTGTTATTTGTTGTGGAGAACGGTGAAATACGCGATTTCGGCGAGTTAAATCGCAGTGGCAACTTCTTCTTTTTTTGTGAGTGGCGATATCACAAAAACTCATCATAACAAAAGGCGGACGTTTGTTGCTATCCTTGACAGTGGATTGACATTTGGCGATTTTTCAGATATTCACGATAATAATAAACAAGTGTGTGCTAATTAATTAGTGATTATTGTAAAAATTGTGGCGTATTTTAACTGTGTTTATTGGCATTGGTGTTTAAAAGGCGTTTTTCAAATGATTTCCTATGGAGGAAGGCAGAAGTGACGAGTTAGAGCTCGATTACGAGTTGGAATTGAGCGACGGTGACCACGGCGAAGGCGATTTGGCAATGGAAGACAAAACAGTCTCCATGGTACATAAGCTGTTGAAAGGCGGTTTGGCAACTAGTATCCAGCAGATTGTGGCGGCCGAAATGGCAAGGGCGGCGAAGCAAAAGGCGGCCGAAATGGTAAAGGCGACGAAACAAAGGGCGGCCGTTGGTACTGGCGGTATCAAGGGCATCAGAAAAGGCGATAAATCAGGTGAGAGCGCTCCTCAGGCGGTAGTAGAGCATGCTTGTAGCGATAAGGCGGACCCCGCTTGCAGTTTGGGCTTTATGGGGTCAAGGGCAAGGGCAGGCGGCGACATTCTTGACCCTTCCGATCCTGACTGTCAGGACTGTAACGTAGTCAGGTGGTTGAGCAAAATTGATCAGTTGGGCGATATTCATGAATGGTCGAACTGAGAGAGCGTATTTTATGCAGGCGAAATTGCAAGGTGCAGCAAGGGGCTGGTTTAATCGGCTCGATGAATATGACCTCTCATGGGAAGACTGGAAGGTGGCTCTTAGGAAGGCATTTCCTAGAGTGCATGACTTTGCTCAGCTGCTCAAGGAGATGATAGCGAGGGTTAAATTGGACGGCGAAACCATGACCCATTATTATCATGATAAAATGGCGTTGATCGAAAGGTGTGGGCTTTCAGGCACAAAGGCGCTTTCGTGTCTGATTGACGGTCTACCTCTCGATCTACAGGCGAATGCGAGGGCATTTGGTTGCTCTTCCCCTGGCGACTTGTATACTGGCTTTCTTTCCTCTTTTGACATATATCGGCGTCCATCAACCGATATTGTGGAATTGGAGGGGCAAGGAAGTCCAGGATCATGCGCAGGCGAAGGCGACGAAGACTTCGCGGTCTTCTGAGGCGATTCTCAAATTGAGAGAGGCGTTTGGCGAATTTTGGGTACCCAAGGCGTATTATTTCCAACCGCTGGCGCGAACTGCGCGTTTGTGAGCAAGGCGTTTGCTGACTTTTTGGCGAGGCGAGGTGTAAAACATCATGAGCAAATGGTCAGGTTGAAAGGTGCATGTGAATCTGACTGGCGAGGTGCAAAGTGCGAATGGTCAGGTTGAAAGGTGCATGTGAGTGAGTCTGACTGGCGAGGTGCAAATGGTGAATGCTCTGTTGGCGAAAGGCGAGAGCTATGGCGATTTAAAGGCGAGTGAGAACCTGACAAAAGCGTAAAATAAAGGTGATATTTGATAAAAGGCGTAAGGTTGCAACCACAGGCGAAACCTTTAGGGTAGGCGATTTGGTGTTATGGCGAATGCACAGATCGATAAGATCTGGTTGATTTACTGGCGAGTTAAATTAATGAGGGCATTAATTGTTGCAGGATGGTCGAATGTAACAAGCAAATTTTGGAGAGGCGACGTGCGACGTTCAAATAGGCGAGGACGTGACAACCCTGGAAAACGAATGGCGCAGCAGTAGAATCGAATCGGTGTTATATAATACGGAGTATATAGATAGATTAGAAATAAGGCGTAGATATAGTTATTGTACGATAGCAGAGTCGACTCATGGCGTTATGTAATTATGATAACTGTACTGGCAAAGGTGTAAGGCGGAAATAAGAGTGACTGTAAGAATATTGGCGAAATAAAACGTGTTACTAAAAATTAATCGTTTACAAAATAATGTCAAAGTTACTGACACAATTCATGTGCTTTTAAATGGGAATTCTCTGTGATTTACAAACACCTTTTTTTCTGATTACGAAAATATGGTGCCACATATATCATTTTTTTCTTTAGTTGAGCTTAAATTAATACTTATAAATTCGAGTAAACATGCAATTTTTAAACCCATCACCAGACCTGCTGATAAATGGATTTCACAAATGACAGTATATAAAATGCCTCACGCAACGGCATAAAACTTTACATGCAGTTTTAATGAAGCTTCTAATTTGAACAATAAGCATTTAAAATTGAGAAATGAGAAAATTTGAAATACGAACGTACTAAAAAAATCTTATTTTTTCGGGAAAAAGTTTGACATTTTATCTCTGTTGCCAGGTAACAAAATATCCCTTTTTATGAAATTACTTTTTCCCCGGGAAAAAAGTGACTACTTTTTTCCCGGATATGCCTATTTTATACACATAAATCAAATCACAGAATTAAATTGACAGATATTTGATTACTTGAAAGGTTTCCTTAGCAACGCAGGTCTATTGTCACTATAAGTACAACAGCCTACCAGTTTAAAAATTCAAATTTCAGATCGATAATTTTCTGACTTTAATATATATATTGTAGTAATATGTTTTTTCAATATTTATTCGTCGTTTTTCCCGTCACAGAAAAAATAGTGTATTATACACGGGAAAAATATTAGATTTTAGCTCTCGGTTTTTTGTCTCCCTCAACACAACCTCGAGCTAAAATCTAATACTTTTTCCCTTGTATAATAAATATCTAATTTTTCTCACCTAATCTGAATGACTTGACATCATAATTTTAAATGAGTGACTCTACTTTATTCTGGTTTACTGGCCTCTAACTCAAGCAGCAAAGACACGTCTTTTACACGTGGAATTAACGTCGGCGTTCCCGTCGAAGTCACCACAGCGATTTGACGTCACATCGAACACGACATAGAGACGTATTTTGAACACGTGAAAATGACGTGTTTTTGGAGATAAATTATACAAAAAAATATTCTGCGAAAATGCCAGTTTTGTTTATTATAAGAGTTTATAAACAAACATATTTTCAAAGAAAAAACTAATAAGATTAGGATAACTATACCATTACGTGTATAATATAAGATAATCGAAACGAAATCAGTTTTATAAGGCATCACAAAATATTTTCCTTGAATGTCCTTAAGTAATCACTAATCAACTTTTACGTTCATTACATAAATCTGACGCTAAATAGATATTCAACAATTTTGAGTCAAAGAGACTTTCATAAAATGAACACATATTTTTGAAATATCTGCCAATAATTGATGTTTCTGTATCATTAAAATATGTGACAATATTATCATTATCAATTTGAATATCACAATTGGATAAAGATACTCTTTTAAACTGTTTCTGAACGTTTTCTAAAACGGCCGTTTACATGCTCAAACTGCAACTGAAGTGTATAGGTATGTAGTATTACTTTTGGCAAATGATGAACTATCCAACTCAAGTCTACGGCAAATTTGTTGTAGAGGTTTGTTAGGCGATCTTACCAATTTTTTTAATTAGCCTAAAAAATTTTCAAAGGAAAATGATGAAAAGTTGTCTAGAGAGCCCTAATGAAGGGCATCGTGACTTAAGTAACTTAGAACATGGACGATACAAATTAAAAATTGAGGGCCATATAAATTTTGACAATATTTAATAAATGTCTGTAAAAGTTTGGATGCTATTTCCTATTTCACATTTCACTACTTTTGTCAAATCAGTTACGAGCATTAATGTTGCTACAGTAATGTGAAAAAGAAGAAAGTTGCAATATATTTCTTTATTAACAATATCTCGTACCTAGTACTACTATACCTGTATACAGTGTGTCCAAAGAAGTATGCAACTTATGGGAAATTTTTGATTGTTAGTTTCTCAGAAAATTTTATTCTTGATAAAAGTTGGTGCTTGCCCTAAAACAATAAATGAGTATTTCAAATTTTACGTACTGCTTTTAGTGCGGGAGCAAATGCCATTTTTCCGAAATCGCGTCAAGAGTAAAGTACCTTAATTTATAAAGATACAGCAAAATCTTATAAGGAAAAGTACTTTAAAATTAAAAAAATAATCTAAATATGAAAGTTGAGTTAAGTACATCAACTTTTATTTTTTCTTTTTTCTTCTCGATTTTTTCTTAAACGTTGCGCCACTGGCAAATGTTTTGTTGTTTTGTTATTAGTATACTTGCCAAAACACTTCAACATTTATTTAAGATAGAATTTACTTACATAGTTGCATAATGTTGCAGTTTTTCCAGAGATAATAGCCAGTTTATGTATCAGTGTGTTGCAAACACATTTAAACACTTTTGATTCAAAATTTTTTCCAATCAGTCATGAATAGACCCAACTCTTTTCATTTCATGTAAAACAACTATAATTTATTTATCTTTTGCACCCGATGAGTAAAATATGCCCAAGTATCCTAAAAATCCATATAAAATATTAGGTCTTGAAGAGTAGGCCATGCATTTGGAATAAAAACAAATAAATAGCAATAGTTTTACTTCACATTGACATATGAAATTAATTATTTTTGAGTCTGTCATTCCAATTGTATTTTGTAATTATTGTGAACAATTACTGGCTTTTATCTCTGGAAAAACTGAAATATTATGCAACTATGTAACTAATTTCTACCTTAAATAAATTTTGAAGTTACTTGGCAAGTATACTAATAACAAAATAACAAAACATTCTCCAGTGGCTTAATGTTTAAGAAAAAATCAAGAAAAAAAAATAAAAATTAAAAGTTGAAGTACTTAACTCAAATTTCATATTTAGATTATTTTTTAATTTGGAAGAACTTTTCCTTAGAAGATTTTGCTGTATCTTTATAAATTAAGATACTTTACTTTTGGCGCGATTTCGGAAAAATGACATTTGCTCCCGCACTAAAAGCAGTACGTAAAATTTGAAATACTCATTTATTGTTTTAGGGTAAGCACCAACTTTTATCAAGAATAAAATTTTCCGAGAAACCAATAATAAAAAAGTTTCCCATATGTTGCATACTTTTTTGCACACACTGTATAACAATAATGTTCGAAACTCAGTGGCTTTAAAACGATTTAGTTGTGATAGATTTCTATAGATTTGCGATTTATTTCAGAAGGTACATATATATATATATTTTTTTAATTTCATTAACGTCTCTGATAATACGTTAATTAATCGGTTAGGAAGTCTAACATTTAAAGCACTGCCTGTCTAAGCAAATACAAGTTTTCGATTAACCCCTAGGCAAACATCTATTGGAAAATCATTGACCATGTCAATTTCTAACTGGATAAGTGGCGAATCATCATCTACATGGTGATCTTCATCAGTTTTATGTATAAAAGTTATATTAGTTCCTTTTGGCGCAGAAAGCCCTTTTAAAATAATTCTACCTTGAAAATATTCCTCAAATTTCGAATATTTGTCACAACATGCATAACCGTCAGGAGATTTTATTGATTTAATGAAGGCTTTAGCAGGAACATTACAAATGAAGCTAAGAATATTGTATGGAATTTAATAAACACCCATTTGTTAATCTATTATATTCAACAATAAAAGCTTCAAAAAAACGACATAATAGGAACGGGCTTGGATGGCCGACAAAACATACCTATTGCAAATGGTTGCTCAGAATTCTAATTTTATACTAGGCCAAGTATTAACCATAGTTGCATATTACTGCTGTTAAATAATGGTAGACCATCAACATTTAAACTCAGACAAATACTGCTACTTGAAAAACTAGGGTTCTCTTGCAGAAACATTTTTAAAGAATGAATGAACTATAGTGTAAATTTGATAGTTGTGTGTGATAATGTTCTGCTATCTACAGGAAGGTTTGGGTAGTAAGGTGATAAAAGTTGTAAAAACTAGTAATTGCCTTATGCGAATTTTTTTTCCGTTGCAGCCCAGTGATTGTCTTCAGATATAACTGTATTTGCTTGCTCAGGCTCATTTACATTTTTATTGTGTTATGCAATTCAAAGTTATTATTTGTATCAGAATCGATTGGTAGATTTACAGAGAAAAATAATATGCTAATGCCCAAAAATATACACGACATCTTTTTAACAAAAAAACTTATTATCTATATATTATTTATTTTTCCTTACTCCACATGGACTGTTTTTGGTGCGCGTTTGAACCAAATTTTCATTTGGTTCTGAATTTAGTGCACCGATATTGCTGGAGATTTGAGTAGGATTCCTTCTGCAACAACAAATATTACCTGTTTAAACATATTATAAATGAATGGCAAATAAAAAACGACCCCTACATAATATAACCCAGAAAAATATCAACTCTAAATCATGCACAAACTAATTTGACGAGTAATCCCTCAGGTTAAAGACGCTAGTTTTCATCAAGTCTACGGAATCGAATCTTGTCATTCAACTTTTTACAATGAAAATAAATTTTTTTTCTAAATCTTTTTAAGTATAAAATTTTACCTGCAATTTTTGAATGACCTGGGGCCTGTAACACAAGCCGTACAAGTCCTACAATTGTTAGAATATATTTTACACTTGTAACTTTTTCATAACACAACTCATCTTGTAATTACCCGTACGGCACCAGTAGTTACGGAAGAATTTCTACATAATATGTAAAAGTATTCTGCAACACAAAGTTAACACTTGTATAACTGTGTTACAGAATTTTCTACAAGTGTAGGTAATGTTTTACCTATATTTGACTCTGGGTAAACGCACAGTGTTACGGCAATTCCCGTCCTGTGAACACGTACGTATCTGTTCCCAATATGTGGTCAAGTGATTCCGAAAGTGTCTATGAAGATTTGCCTAGAGAATATCCTGTTAATATAAGGAAAGACTTCGCTTTTCTCACTGATAACGAATTCAACGAAAGGTTTCGTCTGAGCCGATACCAATTTGAAAATCTCCTTGGGAATATTGGACCAAGGCTTGCAAATAAAACAGTTCGGTGGTATGGATTGACACCACCGCAAAATACATTAATTGCCCTGCACTGGTTGGGGAATGGAGGTCAGTACCATGGTGTTTGCGATATGCATGGGGTATCAAAAATTACTGTGTGTAGACACTGTCAGTGCTGTTAATGAGATCAAATTTGACGAAATAGTCATGGCCCCTTAGTATGTTGGATGTTGTTCAAAGATTTCATGCAATAGCCGGTTTTCCTGAAGTAAGTGGTGCAGTGGATGGAACACTTATAAATATAGACGCTCACAGAATTAATGAACCAGCCTATGTAGATCGCCATCGTAAACACTCAATCAACTGTATGGCTGTTTGTGCTCCAGATCTAACATTCTACTATGTTATTCGAGGGAAGAAAACAAATACTTTGAGCCACCATTGCTATTTCTTTCCATTTTTCTACTTTATCTTGCTTTCTCAGTTTTTCCAGAGAACGCACCAAAAAGAATATGTTTATTTTCTCTAATCTTATTTAAAAATTGCATTTTACGTTCAAAAACAATTTGTTTTGAAGACATTTTACTTCGCACGCCGTACCAAGACGCAGCACACGTACTTACTACTTGAATAACCACTGTCGCAAGCGTATTATGACAAGTCTGCTTCATACATATGTAGCTACATATGTACAAAATTATTTAATTTCTACAATTGTAGCAATTGGCATTGTGATACGGAATTAAGTAGGACTTGTAGTTACAGGAAGATTACTTGTAACTTGTAGACTTGTTACAATTGTATGGTTTGTGTTACAGGCCCCTGGTAATTAAGCTTGCAGTTTAGATTAACCTTACTTAACACCATAGGAAGCCTTTAATTTATTTTCAATTACGATTCGTAAATATTTCAAAAAATTTGCCAGCTCTAACTTGCAGTTGTACATTTTTTTTCCAATATCATAAATTTTGATTTTAAAGATTTAATTTTAATTTACAATTGACAGTCTAGGAATTAGTCATCGCTGTATCTCTCACTCTCGCGAGTCGAAAGAGGAACAGAAAGATAAAAAAGCGTACTCGGAGTACTCCAAATATTTAATCAAACGCAGCCATAGTGAAGTACAGGATCACGCTACATTACGGCGCGGCGCGGTGCCACACACACAACTGCAATTTGTTTTAAATTTTTAAAGTACTTGAAATTAAGCTATTAGAGATTTTCTAGTATAAAGTTTGAATAATCTACATTGGGCAAGCCAACATGTCGATATGACCTAAGACGCGAATTAGCCGTCTGCGAAAAGACGTTTCGTTCCGTTCGTAAATATTTGGGATTTAGTGAAGTGGGGTTTTTTAGCGCGTTGTACAAATAAAATTTAACACTTAATATAGATGTCAACAAAACAAATAATCATTTCTAGACAATTTCGGAAAAGAACTAGTTTTATTTGACATTGCCAGTAGGCCAGTTTTTATTACTTGATAGCAATCAATGTTTTGCGTAAGTTAATGAAACAAATTAAATATTTAACATTTCTTTATTGTTCATTAAAATTTACTAAATTAGTTACAAATACGACCTGCTTCATTGTCAATAACTTTTTGCAGCATCCTAAACTGTCTAAGTAATATCGAGTGTTTTTGTCTCAATTAGCAACTGGAGAGAATTATTGTTCTGCTTTTATTTATCCTTAGAAATATGTAGCTACGTTATACACCCGACCTAATTGACAATAATATGGATTATTGAAAAATATGTTTTATTTAAATACCAGTTTTACTACTGTTGAAAGACTTATAGCCAGTATCAACGAATGTTGGCAAGACTTTTCCCAAGGTACAAAATTGTCGCATCCACGGGATAATGACGTAAACAGGCTATATAAAGTGGTAAACAATGAATACTCTTATAGAGGTTTTATAAATATGCATATTATTTTAATATATTGTTTGCTTGTTTAAATTCAGTTGTCCCATATTATTACAAAAATATGAAATAATATGAATTACCCAGAAAAAAAAGATTGCGATCAAATAACTTGAATGTCCTATATAACTATATAAAGTATCTTTAAAGAAAAGTTACTTGTATTTTTGACATCCAACCTAAATATTTTTGGTACACCCTATAAAATTGCGAAGTTTAAGTAAAATTGCTATAAGAAAATAAATGTTATATGCACGTCAAATTGGTTGGAAAACAAAACCGCTACTTAAATTTAAAAATAGGCTACTTTAATTTGGCCCATATCATATTATTCAAATATTCAAATATTTAAAAAAATTGTAAACAATAATAAAACTGGAATACCAGTTTTATTTTTGTTTATTTATTAAACAAATACTAATACGTATTAGGGTATCCTAATATCTAAATAGCGATATCTGTCGTATGATATAAAATGAACCTTGATAACCTTGGTATCTTTAATAATTGATAGCAAATCGTAGGCTTATTTTATCGCATAGAAAATTCTTTATGTTGCAATTAGTCAATTTTACGCGATTAATTATCCTAACCGCATCATTTACTTTTTATCACTCGATGAATACTGTATGAATAATTATTGTTTGTTAGTAGTTGTTGATTGTAATTTAAATGTAAGTACCTACATTATAATTTTGATTTATTATTGCTTTGAATGAATATGAATATATAATGTTTTCACCAGTTTTCTAATATTTTATTTGTACTAGAAACATATCTTCCAATGCAATAATAAAATTACTGGTTTTCCATTCTAATACTCAAAAAAAAAATAAGTAAAAGATATGGTAAAGCAGTGGCGGCTCGTGGCTTTCCGTCAAGTGAGGCAAAAAGCCGCCGGAAGCTAAGAAAAATTTTAGGGGTACCACGCCCAAACCTTTACCCAAAAGTGTTTAAAAACACATCTAAGGCAAACATATTTTGATAGCGCATTAGCGATATTGCTAAAATAGGAATACAATTGTAATTAAAAAAAATTAAGGGCCGATACTTCCAAATTACATATCTTATACTTCACTCAAATATAATATATTGCTTTGAACGGTTTTTTTTCATATTATATATTTTTATTAACTAAATAAAGTAATTATGTTGGGGTTTGGAACCTTCGGCAAAATGCACTAAAACGGGGTTTTATCCACAATACCGAAACAGAATTATTGCACTCGACGCACGTTTCGCTAACCATGCTAGCATCATCAGGAGATTATTAAAACTGTTTTAATCATCGTTAGCGAAACGCGCGTCGAGTGCAATAATTCTGTAAATATGTTCTATATTGTTGTGGAGGATTCATTTTTACCTTGAAATTGATTGCCTTTGGCTCCACAAATGATTACCCTTATTTTGAATTGGTATAGAGCCTCTTCGGCTCTGGCTCCAGGATGTAAACTGCACAAGTGCTAGTTTAGTGACACCTAATGAATTACCTAAATATATTCTACGTTTCGATAGGCAAGTCTGCTATCGCTATCAAGAATGAAAGAAACTAAAAATGAAAATGGTTAGCAAATACAATAAAACAGTAAAAAGCTCTTGCAGATTGTCAAGCTTGACTAGAAAGTAAGTTTGAATTTTGAAGTGTTTTGAAACAAGTCAGACCTTCCTCCAAGGATGGGTTTTGCCAGTATTGCGTAAGAATTGTTTTTTAAGGACTGGACTCTGAACGAAAAACATGGTGTTCCTGCGAATCGAAAATACCCCGCTTTCATTATTTAATTAGGAAGAGCCAATTCAGAATCCATCCTATCTAACGAATAATAACATTGATTTCTCCACTGAAGTAATGGAGGTGGAACAAGACTGCCCTAATGGATTTGGCTGAACCGCTGAACTGAAATAAAACTGAACTGGCCTTCTGAACTAAACGCTGGCATTTAGGAAGGGGTTATCAAATTTAGCTTTTCTGCTAGAGAAATGACAGGACATAATAAAGTCGTTAAATGAAAAAAAGCAAGTACGATGTCGGCAAAAAGGCCGATCCAAACTAACCCTGAAAGCAGCTAAACAAAGACATCTGCGTGATTATACCTGTAGAGCCTTGAAAGACTGTCAATATAGGCTTGGGAATTGACATCACAAGATTTAAAAATGGGAAAATGAGCAACATTTCACAAATATCGCCTTATAGGTAGAAATTGAAAAAATCACTTGTTAATAATTGTACAATATCAATATTACTTATCCAGAATTTTGTAGTCTATTCTATTACCTTTTTCACCTAAGAGTAATGAGAGCAAATTCATTTAAAGTATTATAAGAAGAAAATTTCTATTTGCACATATATTTTTCACCAACTATATCATTTAATTGTTTTATAACCTCTAAGCAAGTAAACCATTGAGAGTATTTTATACAAATCTGTCTTTTAATTATGACCTACCGGGATTCCTATAATAGGAATCTTACATTATGTGTTATTTTTATCGAGACCATAACTAAAATTCATTTAAAAGCTGAATGCTAATCTTCATATTTAAGCAGACATTAATATACATTTAATTATGTAACCAGTTCCTTTGTGAATTAGCGAAATTTCTAGTTAGAGAATGCTAACCTAAAAAATATCATAGTCGTCATAAGTGTGAAAGCTAAGATTTTTGTGTTTACGGAACGATCGAGGAGAATGAAAGTTGGATGATTCTGGGTTACAGTTACCATTAAAATTTATTGCTTAAATTATACTGAGGATGGCCTTAGCAATTACATTGCAAGAAGAGAAGAAAATCCATCAGATCGATTCAGTATTGATCGTGCTCCGAGTTAGGCGCCTCAGTGTGTATCTTCAACTCTTCCTTATATGCCACTAAAGTGAATCTTTATTCTTGGTTTTTCTAGGTTTGGTTTATAAACACCTTGACATTAGCTTTATAATAAAATATATAAATTAACTAAAATTTGTAATGCGCATTTTTTTAAATGCAACATCCTCTGTATTATAGCCAGTTAGCTACTGAAATCAAAAGTAACAACATTGTAATGTGGGTTGTGTACAAATTGTATATAACGTATTATGCAATTTGTTAATAAAGGAAAAATAATATTGTGTTAAAAAACAGATATTATAAGAATTGCCAATTTGCCAATCCCATGGATTAAAGTATCAAATCAAAAAGGACGAAATCAAGAAACAAATTAAGGTCCTTTGAAGGACTATGAAGGTTTATGACCTTTAGTATTTGTTACGACCTATTGTCATATTATACTATTGTTGATTGATTTTTACGTTAATTTAGTCTGGAATTTAGTATTATTCAATATTATTTTTTTATTGTTAAGACAGCAATTATCAGGTACAAAACACATTTTATTTCTTAATTTTTGGACAAAGTAGAAAAATAACAACTCAAGATTTTGGTATGTTCTTATTACTTCTTGTTTTTGATCTCCTATTCTGTGCATTTGTTTTCTATTTAATTTGCTTGTCTTTGTCAAATCTTTCATCGGATGTGGTTTTTTTCTAGCATTTATTATTATATTTATATAGTCAGTGGGTAATAAAATATCTCGACCTCTAAGTTGTCTTTCAATCAAACTGTGAGAAGAGTCACACTCCATTTGAGTGTAGTAATATTTTTATTCTGGTATCCACAACTATCTGGGTAGATAACTATAGGTCTTACTTTATTTCTTGTAATATGGCTTCTAAATGTTTGAAGACGTAGGTGTCAAATACTGAAGAACAAAGTTCACCCTCAGCCTCATTCCAGACAAAATATTTTGCAGTTGTGGGTTTCCAAATTATAAATCGTAAAATTATTCACTTGTAAATTAGTTTTCTAAAAGAGTGCTTGAATATTAGGCCTCAATTTTACTGCTTCTACAGGGTTATCCAACGAGGACTAGACAAGGCGATTTTTTGACTTTCCCTGTACTTTTATAAAAAAAAAACTGAAATAGCCATCTTATGTAATTTTCTCCCGCGAATTCGGATATGTTCAGCAAAAAACAAACGAACGTCGTAAAGCCGTCAAAAACGACTAACTTAGGTTTTTTTTAATGGAATACCTTGTATATTATTGCATATTTGGATTGTGCGAAAGAGTCTAGACATATTTCATGAATAATGTTCCATACCTATCTCTAACGGTTTTTGAAATATTGACAGTTGAAAATCGACCATTTACCAAGTTTGACAGCTTGTAAAATCTAAACGGCTAAAGATAGAACAAAACGGTTTGCACTTTTCTGTATTGGTTTTTCATAAGCTATCGTATGACACTAACTTTAGATTTAACCAGAGGTTAAAAAATCCCGGATAAATTTAACCTCTGGTTAAATAAAAAGTTAGTATCATACGATAGCTTATGAAAAACCAATATAGGAAAGTGCAAACCGTTTTGTTCTATCTTTAGCCATTTAGATTTTACAAGCTGTCAAACTTGGTAAATGGTCGATCTTTAACTGTCAATATTTCAAAAACCGTTAGAGATAGGTATAGGACATTATTCATGAGATATGTCTAGACTTTTTCGCCAATGCAAATATGCAATAATATACAGGATATTCCATTTAAAAAAACCTAAGTTAGTCGTTTTTGACGGCTTTACGATGTTCCTTTGTTTTTTGCTGAACATATCCGAATTCGCGGGAGAAAACTACATAAGATGGCTATTTCAGTTTTTTTTTTATAAAAGTACAGGGAAAGTAAAAAAATCGCCTTGTCTAGTCCTCGTTGGATAACCTTGTACATCTATTCGTGAAACAGTAAATGATTTTTCCCGGCATGATCTTTTATCCTCAATTCAATATTCAATTCTTCCCTAGCTATATTTTTTGCTAAAATATGGCTACTGTATTTACCTCCATCCAGCTGTTCCGTTTTAAGGGCGCAACAAAGATCACACTGGTCTTTTCGAGGTTTAAACAGTGCAATATTTAGTTCATCAAACATTTTTAAAAGCGGGCAAATCGATAATGGTATCACTTGATCATCTAAGCACTGGTTTTTATAGGTCTCATACACTTTCGCTTTTGTTCTATAATTTTGCTCCAAATAAAGTTTACTTGAACGCTGACGGCAATAATCGCTTTCCATTTTTGGCAATTTATCGAAAAACTTTTGAAGATATTTTTTTTTCCTCCTGTTCTACTGTTTTTGTGGATTTCCTCCTATTGTCTGTTTTTTCACATTTTCCGAATTGATCATTCCAAAATTATTTCCTTGATTAACCCAGAATCTTACCGTTTTCTCTTCTATTCCTAGTGGCCTTAGGAATAGCTTCTTGCAATCTATTCTATTTTCAAATAATAGTCGAAGGAACCTGATCTTTTTGATTGGTTTTTTAGTCGCGATCAAAAGTTGGACGGCCATCTGGTCACTTTTGACGTCTGTATTATTAGGAATCCCATTCAAAATGGTGTCGAAATTTTTGCTAGTGAGCCTTGACATTGAACAATTTTGTTAATATCATAGCAACCACTCAACAAAAATAGTGTCGAAAAGAGCTTCTTTTCGACACTACTTTGCGTATCGAAAAGACTTCTTTATGAAACCAAAATAGAAAAAAAACAGTTCTAAACTTATGCATTTTGTTTGGCATGTATGCTGTGATGCATGTGTGATGTGATGTATATTATATACAAAATATTAAAAACACGATTAATGTACGACCTTTTTCCTACGACCACCCTATGAAAAAGACACAAAAAGCACTCTTTAGATTCTTAAGAAAACTTACTTATCAACACGCGTGTGATATTAAGAGCCACGTTAAACTGTGCTATTTTCCTCGTAGGAAAAATATATCTCAGCACCCACTATTCCTCGATTCATTCATATTTATGAAAACATTGATAAACAGTTCAATAAATAAAATTATTAATTTTACCTAGCCGGTAGAAATATTATCGAATTTTAGCCAACTGTAACATCTATTAGATTTTAAGTATCATCAATTATATTATATTAATTAAAAATTAACATCGATTAGACAAGCTAACCCAAACAGTACTAGGTCAGTGTGACAAAAAGCAGACAACGGTAACTAAAATTTAAATTTATCGATCCATTATCAGTAGCGTAGCGTGTGCCCAAGTCGTGTTTTATGTTGGTTGGTAATTATTACGGCGAGCGGTTAAAAAAAAATAACATAGAAAGGGAGCTTTATCAAGTTATTTAATTGGAGTGGGCTCGTCTTCGCATTTTATTAAGAAGATCTAGTCCAATTGATACAATATTAATTCTTTCACAAAATTAATTCAAATAAAAAGCCAATTTGTTACTATAAAGGTTTAACTATAAATACAGTTTACTTTAACCTACTAAAAATATAAACTGAAAGCTGAAAGATAAACTCAGGGTGTATAGCTTCGGAGCATGCAGGTAAAAATTTATTTCCGAGTGTAGTTGTTGTGAAAATGTGCAGAATAAATGTTGTTTTCGTGATTGGCATACTACAGATGTTATAATGATAGTAAGGGTAGAGCGAATCATGTCGATTCTCTAATTTTCAGCTCCCAAAACGTTGATGTTGGTGTTTTTTTTACCTAGTATCATAATTTTATCATTAAATACTCAAACAGACTAAAGAATGTGTTTGAAGCATTTAATGCTTCTCAGCGTATCTCTGAACCTACCAGAATAAACCCAAATAGTAACAATGCAAGTCTTATTGTCATGATAATTGCTAGCAAAGAGCCTTTATAAGATTATAACTTAGTATATTCTATGTTTGAGATAATCAAACTTAATAATTCTGAAAAATTTATTAGTTATAGAAATTATATTAATATCATCGCCAATTGTGTTGATGAAAAAGTTCGTCTTTTTAATGAGGATATATTGAATCATATTAACAGGCATGCTCCACTAAAAACTAACAAGGTGAAGGAGAACCCATGCACTCCATGGATAACTACTAATATAAAGATTTAAATAAAGTTAAGAGATAACGCCTATCGTAAATATTTAAGATCTAAGTCAGCAGTACGTCTTCAATTTTATAGAGAGTTTCGAAACTATACAAAACATGCCAAATAACTAATCTTATTTTAATCAAATGTCATTAAAAACAGGGAATGATTTCAGGTCTACAGCTGATAAATTGCATCTAACCAAAAACAAAAATACCGTCGAACTGCCAGAACATTTATCTAATCCTTCAGATAGTCATGATTTCTTTCAAAAAACTCATAACTTGCCAGGTACCACATTCGTTGAGCTAGTAATTTTTTACCCAAACAATAGACTAAAACAGACATTGGCTTTTCAGCTCGCTTTTCAGTTAATAGACCAAAATATACTTTTGAGAATTATTTCGAATATATCGTCAAATGCAGTATGCGAGGATGACATCTCCATTATAGATCTAAAATTATATCTCCCTTTTTCTACGAATCGGCTATTTAATATTATGTTATGAGCACATACATTTTTGAAAATAAATACCCGAAAATAGGGAAAAAGGCAACTCGAAACTTGCTTCGCGAGTATGAAACGAAGTTAGCCATCGTCAATCGGTTTTGGATCGCGCATTAAAGAGTTTCGCCTTCCGTTTTGCCGCCAGTGTGCACGTGCACCCTGTGTTTCGCGCCAAAAAATTGACCAACAGAGCGGCACCCGGCACCATTGTCTCGCACACACTGACGGCTCACCCTGAAACCCGAAATGTTTCATCTCGTCGAAGACATCATCAAACATTTTCGCGAAACAGCTTCACGCAGTTACAACCTACCTTTAGACCTGTTAGTATACCTACTTCCGGCGATTTCTAAGACTCTCGAAAAACACATCTGCCATCAATTATCTCAATATGCAGAAAAAAAAATTAGAGGACAGGATAATTGTATTTCCTCGAAGCTTAAGTCAATTAGATAGGGGTACCACAACTATGTTGGGGTTTGGAACCTTCGGCAAGATGCACTAAAACGGAGTTTTATCCACAATACCGAAATAGAATTATTGCACTCGACGCCCGTTTCGCTAACCATGTTAGCATCATCAGGGGATGATTAAAACTATTTTAATCATCCCCTGATGATGCTAACATGGTTAGCGAAACGCGCGTCGAGTGCAATAATTCTATTTCGGTATTGTGGATAAAACTATGTTTTAGGGGTACCACAAGGTTCTGTCCTATCACCTTTATTATTTATTATGTTCTATTTATGTTTATGATATGGGTAAGGATATCGTATATGCTAAACTGCAACAGTATGCAGACGACTCTCAATTATACATTCCTATTAACAATCAGAACATCTACACCGCGCAACAGCATCTTACTTCTGATTTGAAACTGATTCACAGCTATGCGAGAAATTATAAAACTAAATACGTTTAAATATCAAATTGTCGTTTTGGGTGGTGGTGCTGCCAGAAAAAATATTGATTGGAAAATACATATTCAACTAAATAACAGCGTGATTCCAACAGCGAGTCAAACAAAAAATTTTGGTGAATTTTTTCCTCCGTTTGAGAAATCCTTACAAATTAAAAAAAATATCTGTCATCTAAAAAAAAAAACAATATTTATGTGTTACTCTGCTTCTTTCGTTTTTTGACTACGCTGATGTCGTGTATGGCACCTCCTTATCTACAATAATGAATAAAATGATACAAGAAGTTCAAAATAGCTGCATGAGAATCTCTTATAACATTCCTTATTGAAATCATATTACTCCATGCTTAAATAATGCCAACATTTTAAACATGCAGCATCGTCGAAATATCACTTGTATACTTTTATATATAGAATAATAAAAGGACCACCCTAGATACTTTAGCAATACTTTTTCTGTTACAAGGAATAACCAAAATTCTTTTACTTTCATAGCAATACAAATGTGGAATAATCTACCTACCTAAACGAAGATCCTTTCTTTGAATAGATTCTCTAAATGAGTATGTTAAAACCGATTTATTGGAACAACAATCATTATTGTAGACTGTCTTATGGTTATGGATTTGTATATTTTAAGGAAAATATTATGTTTTTCTTATTTTTTATTTTTATATTGCTTTAATTATTAAAGAATTAATTATTATTTTTTTTCAAGAAGGGAAACAAAATATTTGTGTCTTTTTTATATCACTAGCACTGGCACTTGCAAATTTATTTCGTTTTGGTAAATAAATGCTTTGAATTTGAATTTGAAACTTTTGATAAAGAAACTGATTTGTTAATGTAAAAAGTTTAAAAAAATATTAACCAAGTTTTGATAATTGTGTAACAAAAATATGCCCTAATTTTAAAATTTTACAAAAAAGTTTTTTATATTTTCTATGTATTAGCAATACACTTGCAAACATTTAACATATTAGGATATTTATATTTCAGAATTACAATAAAATAATAATAATTGGAACTTTTTATTATCTTTGTCTCTGATTTTACACTAAGCCATTCCACTGTGCGTCAGCTGCTCGCTTCAGTATTATTATACTTTGTATGGCACATAGTTCAATTCAGATTAGAGAAACGTCGGAATCAATAACTATCTGATACACCAATTATTATAGGATGCTCCATTTAAAAAAGCATCAGTTGATATTTTTTGGCAGTTTTGCGATGCTTAATTTTTTTGTTTTGATGAAAAATCCTGGCCGTTCATAAAAATTCCTATAACTTTTGTATTTAAATTGATTTAATATGTCTTTAAATAACTAGGTAAGGGTTTACATAGACGAGAATATATAGGTACTCTTCGTATATTCTCGAGTTATATGATGATACATATTCTATTTTAATTACTATAATCATTTGCTTCGTTTCTTTTGTGTTTAACAATAATGATAACTAACATTCCAACATACTTTAGATCGGTTTAATGAAACTATGCAAACATGTGATTTTAATGTCTTTTATTTCAGATAATGCTGAAGGAATTTTACCTCCTGGCAGTTTGTGCATTTTGCAACATTATAAGCATTCAAGGTAAGATCTTATGCATTATAAGTAATCGCTTAATACTTAATTCTAGTATTTTAGGAGTATTTGCGTTTGTATATTTAGGTAAAGACTTATAATCAGACTGCCAATTCTTTTACAGTATTCCGACATAATTTTGCTCTCTCATATTATCATAAAATTTAGTTGACTGTCCAAGTATAAAAAATTCATAACCTGCCCTTAAAGGTACGTATAAATATGGCGAGTCGCGCGCGAGACGCGCCTCCTACGAGCCTAGTTCGTCATATTTATACGGGGCTCGCGAGTCTACCACGAGCCGCTCTAGGGTGTCGGTTTTTGGGGTGACCTCAAAGAGATTTTGCGCGTCTAGTGGGACGGGTTCGTGGCAGGCTCGTTGAAAATTTAGTTTGCAGCAACCACGATTATTCTGTCGCACTTCTTCACACAACCACGATAATTCTGAAGTGAGCTGAAAAGCAAATCCAAAAGTTCGTCGATGGCTCGTGGCATGCGCGTCTCTATTGATGGATACGGGATACTCGCGGCAAACTCGCGTCGAGCTCGCTGCTCCAACAAAGTTGCAGCGAACCACGAATTTCCAAGAATAGGCTTGGCTCGCGCGCGTCTCGTGCCAATACCTCCTTCGGTATTGCTCGTGCGCGTCTCGCTATATTTATACGCACCTTTACAAAGATGCAATCTGGGGAGACATTGAAAATGACAAAGCAGAATGCGCTTATTAAATTTGAGATCTGCGAAAACTCATAATTGTGTTGAAAGTAATAGTTGATATAAGTTTGGGTTAGATTAGACTAGATTACGTAAGTTTAGTTTACCAAATTTACCACATAAGTACATATTACTTCAAGTTTCGTTTGTTTTTACAATTTATAACGTGCAAAAAAAGCGTTTGCATTCGATTCGTCTCTTAATCCCCGATCTAAGGGGTCAGGTTTTAGTCCAGGATCTTCTTTTACTCCGGCTACATCCCCTGAAAATTTTAGCCCTCTACCTATGGGAATGGTTTTTTCCCCCAAATCTCCCCATAAATTAGAGCTTCGGTCCCCCCCGTATGGTCTTAGGTGGCCCCCCATAAAAATTTCGACCCCGTACCTCCTCCCGTTCTCCTAAAATTAATTATTGAACATTATTTCTCACCCCTCCCCTGGCCAAATAGGGGGGAGTACGAGATCCCGTTTTCGTCCAAGATCTTCTTATTACCCCGGCTACATTCCCTGAAGATTTCGGCCCTCTACCTATACGGGAACATGCCAGTAGAAGGAGCATATATCCAAGCGTGACGCGTGACGTTACATATCCGAGCGTGACGGCTCGGTCTCATTCAACCCCCATAAAAAAACTCAAAACGCGCCTAAAGGAGTTTTCACTTCAAAAAAGAACTTGTGTGTGCTTAAGACCACACGATAGAAGTGAAAATTTCAATCCTAATTAATATTATGAAAGCGTTACATACATATCCGAGCGAGACGGCTCCGAGCGTGACGGCCCAATCTCATTCAACACCCACAAAATAATAATATTATGAAAGTGTTACATACATATCCGAGCGTAATACGTGAGGCGTGACGCGTGACGGCTCAACTTAATTCAATGTCCAGGAAAAAACGCTAAACGCGCCTAAAGAAGTTTTCACTTCAAAAAACATTTGCATTCGATTCGTCTCTCAATCCCCGATCTAACGATATGCAATACGACTAGTCTGTCGTGAGAAATTAAAAGTCACCCTAAGCACCGAACATACGATAAGAAGGTTCACTCTCCGCGGCCGCACGACAACGGTGTGCCTCCTTCCCCCCGCGAAAACTAACAGGATATTGGCAGGCGACCTTTGACGCGCACACTGGTCGAATTTCTAGAAAATCTGGCCATAATAAGGTTTACCAGAAATAAGACATAAAAGTTATTAAGTATTACACGTTTAAAATATGGTGTTTTAGACAAAGATGCTTTATGGTTGAATTTTTGGATCATTCTACATTTATATATAGGGTAATTATCACTAACGATAAAATCATGTATAAAAATCATTTGTATGTTCTTAAACCGTTTTAAAAAATAATTTTGGAAATCAAGAGCTCCGTCGTTGTAAAAAAAGGTGTTTAATTAATTTTGAATTTGATGATCAAAATTTTATTGTTTTGCAACGGTTAATTCAGGAGTCTCATGAGCAGAATGAATGTTAATTGGACGACAAAAAAGCGTTGCTGAGGGCATGCAATGTTCCCATACAAATATTTCAGACTTATCGCTATTTTTAAAAATTGATCTAGTAGTTACCAAATTAGTAAAAAATATAGAAGCATCAGTGCAGCTGTTGCTCAAAAATACTTGGTTATAGTCTGACTGACTGTCCCGAGGTAACTTCAAAGCCATATTTACAAATTAAAACTAAATTATAAAAATGTTATCTGCTGATTCAGCTAAAGTATTATTACCTCTTTATGTAATAACATCAGTTTTGCACCAGTATGGTGCAATAATGATTCTACCGAAGTTTCAGCTTCAGTTTCACTTACTACCATATTATGAGATTAGGGGTGGGCAAAATAATCAAGTATTTGATTAACTTTCGAGAAATTATCGATTAATATTTCACAAAATATCACTTAATCGATTATTTCGATTAATCGATGATATCGATTATTTTGAGTAATCGATTATTTCGGCGAACCGATTATATCGATTATTTTGATGAATCCATTATTTCGATTAAGCGGTTATTTCGATTAATCGATTATATCGATTAAGTGATTATATCGATTAATCGAGAATAATCGATTATTACAAATAATCGAACATAGCCCAGCCCTAATTGAGATAAAAAATTTTGGCCTCCAAAAACTTTGTCGTACGAAAATTTTATACTGATGCTTGGACAAATTAGCTTCTACAATTATTAGAGCTAATACTTCATCAGCATTTAACTCTAAATGTAAATTATCTTCATTGTTTTTGTTTTCAAAAATTTTGGCTTGCTCGGGTTCGTTACTAATAGCTTTGAGAACTTTCGATGCGGATAAGTTACCACGTGATCTGCAGCTCATTTAAGCGGCATAAGTTAACTCCTGTGGTGTTAAATTTCTCGGAGTGGGTTTGTTCTCCGTCATTTGGATCGCTCACTACACTCACTGAACGTTAATGTTTTACATCCTTTTACAAGATATATTTTTTTCAATTTTACAACAGTTGTAAGCCATTTTTTTTTTCTAAAAACCTCTCTTTGATCCTAATTGATTGATCCACTTGGAAATATATTTATAGCAAAAAGAATGGCAAGTCGACCTAAACTCATTGGGAAAGTATTGATATCCTGTTAATTCAGATATTTTTAATTTCAATTTAATAAATTTTGCATTGTTGGTTTGGTCGGGAAAGCTTTGAAGTATTTCTAACAATTGCTTATACGTTATAGTTAAATAACTTCGATCTGAAGCAAAGAAATAAAAAATAATGAAAAATTTATTTTTGTATGACTAGAACAAACTTTTTACACAAATAAAACATAAATTATTAATTTTCTTTTCCTTAATCATTAAAATTAAAAATCACTGTCATCCCAATCAATATAAAATAAAAAAAATCACCGAAATCTCCTGAACTATCGTGTTAAAAAGAGAAAAAAAATTTTTTTTAAGTAAATTATGTAATTTTTCGGGAATTTTTAGGAATGTATGCAATTATAAAATAAGTATTTTAATAAATATACAGTTAAAATATTGTGCAGACCCTTTAACCAATTTTAAAATCACCCAAAACGCCAAAATTTAATTAAATACAAAAAAAGAGCAAATTTGAGCAAGATTTTCTTCTTCATCTCTTTTGTCAGAATCGTAATGTACGTATTACAGTATATATTTGTAGTAGGAAATATGGTGTAATCATTAACAAAAAAAAATTATTATATTACGAACTTGTAATTGTGATTTGATAAATTTAATATATCACTATTTTTCATTTTAATTCATCAGCGCTATGCAATAAGCAGAAAAATAAAAATCTTCTGAATATTAGCTATCACATACCTCGAGTATTGTTATCAATAACTAATTAAAAACGTTAATAGATTTTTGAAATAGCCAGTTGAATACAAATTTTATCAAAATATTTATTTGATGAAAATAATGTTAACGTTAATAAAAAACCATAATGTAAGGGCACTGCAAACGGTTCAAAAGATATCTATTTTTTTTTTTAAAGTCAACTAGAGTACTAGAGTGTTATAATTTCGTCATAAATTTGATTAAAAATACCGCAAACAAAAATATCGTTTCTGGCCAGCTTTTATTGAAATTCAATTTGTGTGCGGCGCGAGTCCGCCAATCGTTAGTCTGTCGTGAGATACTAAAAGTCACCCTAAGCCATCCCTAACACAATTTAATGTAAAGAATGACTTTTAGCAGATTACGTAAGTATAGTTTACCAAAATATACCAGATAAATATATATTACTTCAAGTTTCGTTCGTTTTTACAATTTATAACGTTAGGGGTGGTTGTAAAAACCAAAAAATAACATTTTAATTCGATTCGTCTCTCATTCCCCGATCTAACAATATGCAACACGACTAGTCTGCCATGAGAAACTAAAAGTCACCCCATCCACCCCTAACACAATTTAATGTAAATAATGACTTTTAGCAGATTACGTGAGTTTAGTTTACCATCCACTGAGACAAAAATAGTCAGTCGTTGTTAGCGGCCAGCTTAATAGACTTTTATAACATAACAGGCACATCAACAGCGGTCCTCCCGCGCTTTACCGTTGAAACTTTCAAATTAAAGTAACGATAATTTTCCAACTATACGTCGTATCGTAATGCACTTTTTTAAAAGTTCCTTGATGTTTTGGCTTCATTTCGTACGCTGATTGTATCGGAAAAATTCTTAAAACAAAAACGTGTTGCTAACTAAAAAAACGGCTGCACAAAAAGTACATTTTAAGTAGTTTTACTTCAAAACCACGTTCTTTAGTGGACCGTTATTTACTTAATGACTTTGCTCAACATTTCCTGTATCAATTACCAAAAAAAATTGTAATGATCTTGATTAGTTCCTTAGATATCGCAAAGCATGTACAAAGAAGTAGGTACGAAATCCGAATTATGACAAATGTATGACTTCTCTCGCTATAAAAAAATGTTGAACCTCCAAAAAGTTTTGTTATTGGACATTTCAGGTGACCATGGATCTATTCTATTGATCTATAAAGGTCTCATTATGTTTAGACGCAAAAACATATTTGAAGCGATCTCTCATGCGTATGACGTCATGGGACAAATGTAGCATACAATTTTTCACGATTTGAGGCCCCATATTAGGATAACAGAAACATTTTCAAGCAATTTCGACGAAAAATTATTTGATGCCTGGGTGCCTCTTACCATGTTGAAGAATAATTGGCAATTGGCACCTCCTACAATATTATACATTAATTTCAAATTTGATGTCCAAGTTGTAGAAAATTTTATTTCGAAGTTTTAATCAATAAAATTGTTTTTGAAAAGTATATTGGAACACAAACCCTAAAAATGAAGCATACATATAACTCAGTGTCTCTCGTCATTGTGTTTTCAAGTTCAGATTGCTTGCTTTTAGAAGTGATCTCAGTTTGAAAAATATACTGTGAGCAATTTCTATCATGATTTTCACTTCAGCTTCAGGATCTCATTCCTCGTTAAGCTAGCCACCTCAGATATAGGAAAGTTTCTAGAACGTCAGCAGGGATGTTCTAGGAATACCCATTTACGTAGGTATAATAAACGTATTATAGACGTTGTTTATCGCTACCTTAAAACGTTTTCTATACATTTTTATGGTATGATTTAGGCCTATTCCTTGAACGTCAAGTACCTTATTGAACATCAAGTGGACCTTCTGAATTGGTTCTTTTCGAATTATATCTTGTCACTGTGCACATTTGAACTTAGTTTACACGAGAGATCACGATGAAGTTGGGATTGTCAAGCTATATAGAATCACTTTTTTCAATCCAAATACTTCATATAGGCAAAGGCAAAATGTTGGAAATAATAATATGATATATGGCTAAACAATCGTATTTAGCCATGTATCATATTATTATTTCCAACATTTCGCCTTTGTCTATATGAAGTATAGCCATTTCTAGTCATGGAGCTACTGCGCTTTCACATTCTTTTCTTAAAGTAACAGTCGCTATATGACTTGCTGCAGGTAAAACATTTATTTTAATAAATTAACCTTGCTTGACTTCGAAAAATACTATCTACGCATCAAACCAGGATGAAAAACTACAAAGATCCTCACTGGTTACGGTTAGAAAAAAATACTGACATTTTCTTATTCCTTGCGTTCAATAAAGCGCACTTTTTGAAATGACTTCATCAGAACATATTAGCGTCAAATATCTTTTGACAAATTCACTGACAATACATCCACCAATTTCAGAAAAAAAATTCTCTAAAAGTAAAAAAATGACGTGGTTTGGTTACAGTTAAATGCAAAAGATACAAAAAGATTAACACAATAATATAATTATTAGCCTCATTTCTAAATATTTTAAGTACCACTATTTAGACATGAGATAGTTTACCAGAACGTGGCTTAAAATAAGCGTTTGGCTTTCAGCTATTTTGAAAATTTCGTTATGTTTTGTAGGAAGAGCAACTGTTCCAAGATATCACGACTTGAGTTTATTTTTATTACAAATACTGCTTTATCTAAATTTTGCAGCAGATATGAGATACCTACTCAAATTTGCCAGTTTTCATAAAGTTGGAATATCTAAAAAATGCCACTATTAATAAATATTTGCCTTATATGTTTCAGCGTTTGTTGCCATTTTTAATGTTCGGAAAATCTATCTAAGCTTTGAGAGTCTGAATCATATGTAGATTTGTCTGATTGCAATACTTCCGAGGAACAAAATATACTAGCGTTGACTGATCAGCCAACGATACTAGGTTAGGATTCACTAATGTGGCTAGCGAATTAGATTCGTAATTCAAACATACATCAATTAATAGTGTGTAGCAACTAGTAGAATAAAATAAAAATACAGGGTTCAGTGCTATCTGATCTTTATTTGTTTTTTCAAGGCTACAAAATTGCACTGAAATACTGAAAACATCTGGCTAAACTAATATAGTTAAGCTTTTTTTTTATTTTATAGGTCTATCCTTTGACATTCCAGAACATATACCTGATCGATAATTTTCGTCAAAATAAAAGAGAGGATATTTTCATTTAATTTAAAACACTCTGCGTATTTTATGAACGCCAATACTTTTCTATGAATACCATTATCGAATGAAATGCTCGTTTTCCAATTTTTTTTTCTTTCGTGTTTTCTTCTATCTTACTTAGTTTGAAAGCTTATATGCTTTTAAGCAAAGCAGTGCTCTATAGGCCTACATTAAACACTACACATGACGTTGCGGAAGGCCGAACCAATACCCATGTTGTCCGAACTCAACAAACGCCCGTTACGAGAAAATTAAGCATAAAGAAATTGCTAGACGACTAACTCCACGAAAGGTCTGCAAAGTCATACCAGTACACCAACTCTTTATTATTTATTTGCGTAGGATAGCGTATTCTAGTCAATTTCATGATTAATTAAAATTTGATTTTTACTATATTTTTGGTTGACGTTATCATTATTCAGAGGGCCAAAAATCAAGAAATATTTAAGAAAACTCTTACACCCAGACTCACTAATAGTGCTTTAAGCTTAAATCCGACCTAAACTTAGTATGACTCTAGTTTGACATAACTGACTAACTGACAAGAATACAATCAACTGACATGCCGAAACTAGACGTTGAACAGTGACGTGAGTGTCGAGCACCGCCGCCAGAGCTTGCTGTATGGCCGCGCTGGCATCGTTTACTCTGCGCGGTTAAGTTAGCCCTTACTACTCGTTTAGCCATCGCCATCGACCAATTACACATTGGTCGGTGCCATCGCCAAAGAAAATTCTACTACGATAAGAAGGCTTATATACGGAAGCGCTGAAGGATCATGATGATATACTTTTTTAACTCGATTTATGTCGACTTATTTATGTCTACTTATTTATGTCGACATATTTATTTATGGCATTCCGCTCGCTTCGCTCGCTCCGGGAGCGCAAGCAGACAAACCTAACTCTAATTAACCAAAAGCATGCCCAAAAAAACAACTTTGAAAAATATCAACCGGCAATGAGTTAATAAGTCGACATAAACAAGTCGACATAAATAAGTCGACATAAATAAGTCGGCATGAATAAGTCGACATAAATATGCCGACATAAATAAGTCGACATAAAATTGTCGACATAAGTAAGTCGACATAAATATGTCGACATAAATAAGTCGACATAAATATGTCGACATAAATAAGTCGAAATAAATAAGTCGACATAAATATGTCGAAGAAATAAGTCGACATAAATCGAGTTAAAAATATATATAATCATGATCCTTCAGCGCTTCCGTACTCATCCTTATGGGTGCGTCTGAAAATTTTACTTCATGGCGGTAACCTTGGACGATTCGAGCAATTCATGTGCACGATGCCAGTATTACTTATATTACCTTTGGAGAGAGAGTAGACAAACTTTTATCGGTTAAGGAAGGTCAACAAATAATTTCCATGATAATGGATTTTGGGTATGTGCAATAGGATAATAATTGTACTTCTTAGGAGAATTAGGTACCATAAGAACGCCAGTCGCTTTATCATTAATAATTTTGTTTAGAGTCCAAGAAACAAGAGGGAATTGGGGCAAGGCGTAAAAATAAGTATCCCATTTAAATGCAAATGCGTCAATGAACCTGGAATCGGGAGCAAGCCCCCAGGATGCATATACAGAGCATTTTGAATTATTTTAGATATAACAAAATCAATAAAATTAATGGTGTTCCAAAATGGTTGCAGTGTTGTATACCTAAACTGTCTTTGTTTTAATTCGTATTCTATATCTAAGTATCATTCTAGATAAAAATGTAATGGCAATATAACATTACAGGGTAAACCAAATATTTGACAGGGGGCAACAGAAGGGGAGAGATGGGTTAATTTTGACCATGCGTTGCCGTATGTCTTAAGTTAAAAAATCGGGATTTTTCAATTATGTGATCAATAATAATTAATGGAATTAAAGCAAATAAAGAAATAGGAAAACGCAAAAAGAAGAAATTAATAAATTGCGAATTATACCTCCCACCTACCCGGATACCAAAACATTTTCGAAAAAATTGGAAGAAATTGAAAAAAACGTAAAAAATTGAAAAAAAAAACGTAAAAAATTGTTCGGAAAGTTAAAAAGTATTTTAAAACGAAAGAAAAAAAAAGAACAGAAAAAAAAGTTAGATAAACGCGGTTTTCGTCAAAAAAAAGTCTCGAAACCGGGGGCAAAAGTTGAGAAAAAAAGCTTAAAAATAGTTATTCATTATACAAGGGAAAAAAGTATTAAATTTCAGCTCGAGGTTGCCAAAAAATTTACAATTTAATAAATCTTACTTGACATATTATTTCAGCGCTTGCATCCAAAATGTATTACGTACCTACTTTAATGTAAATCGAATTTGTGCGAAAATTTATATGAAAGCGCTGCATGCTACTAAGTTTAAGACAAGCATTAAATAAATATAAAACTTTCTATTAATGAATTGATTATTATGCTAAATTAAAAAAAATATGATTTCATTATAAAAAAGGAATAGGTACCTAATGATAGCCTTATAGTGTTTCCAGAAATTTTTTTAATAATTGAAGATGGCGTTTCATATTTTTCTATGCAGAACTATCTCCTCAAATATGTCAAAGTTGTTTCTGGACACATTGTATGATAAATAAAATATGTATGTACAAGAAAAAAAATTTTTCGTATACTTCGTATTTTTAAATTTTCAATTAAATTTAAGGCTAAATCTAGAGACATAGAGAGACGCCTGAAAATGTCAAAAATGGAAGGAAACACATTTAAATGACAAGGGCCATAGGAGGCTCGCTTAATATCTAAATTTGAATTACAGGATGCCCCGGAGAAGTTAATAAGATAATACACGCTACAGGTATCTCAATAACTATGCTGTATCTCGTATAGGTACGAATTGCGCCGTACTAAATCTCGGAACTTTATGTTTTCAGACTTATTTTTTTTTAATTTCTTTTCAACATTTCATTGAATGATTTCTTTTTAATATTTTCCTGTGTTTACATGAAAACATATTCCGGCGTTGCCACATTTTTTTCTATAAGGCGTTATCAGATTAAATTTAAACCCCGACGAAGGTTGGTCTTTATGCTACCATCATCAATAGCCTCTTGTTTATTTAATACATATTTTACTTTCAACAATATTATATTATGTAATGTTGATATTTTTGTCACTTTCAAAGTCATGGAAGCGTCACATTACTGATATTTTTTTAAATGTTCAATACCCTGCATCTCGAGAACGAATAATTTTTTAGTACACCTTTATATGAAAAAAAAGTTGTTTATTCTGATGAGATCATGACAGGATATTTTTACTTTTTTTTTCTATACCCACTCTTGCACAGGGTGTCCCAAATTCGAGCCTTATCATTCTGATCACGGGAACTAGAAGAGATACGATGTCGGTTAAATGGAGGCAAAATTACGTGATTTAATGCTGATCAAAATGCCACCTTACAAGTCTAAAAATTCGGAAAACTTCCCGAAGATTTTTGGAAAAAACCGAATATTCGATTTCATTTTTATTTTTTTATAACTTTATTTGAATAGATATAACAAAATAAATTTCACATTCTCATTGTTACTTTTTCTTTTCTACAAGATGGTGTTATCAGATTTTCAAACCGACGTTTTGTCTTTGAGCTGCCATCATCAACTTTGTTTTTTTAGATACGGCCCTGGATTTTTTATTACGGACTTTAAGAGCTTCTTAGGTCCCGGAATCAATGATGTATCGAAAAGTTCATATTAATGTCATTGTTCATAAGAACTCATGTGTTAGAGAGAGACAGAAAACACATTTTTGGTAAGATCTTACCAGGAAATCATTAAAATTATTTTTTCGAAAAGAGTACAATACAACAATGAGAATGTGATTTATTATTTGTTCCAAATCTAATCCAGCACAATTATTTACTTGGATAAATTGCTAAAAATATAGCCTAGAGCCTATGGTTTGAGGGTTGACACTTTAACAATTATATTATTTATTAGCCAATTCTTATGTTAGTTTTTAAGCTTTCTTTATGCAGAACGTTAATGCGTAAAAAAAGGATTTTATTTTTAATCCTATTAAAAATCTATTTTCTGTCTCTCTCTAACACATGATTTCTTATGGAAAAAGTCACTAATATGAATTTTTCGAATAAGTGCGATACATCATTGGTTTTGGGACCTTAGAAGCTCTTAAAATTCGTAATAAAAAATCCAGGGTCGTATTTAAAAAAACAAAGTTGATGATGACAGCTCAAAGACGAAACGTCGGCTTGAAAATCTGATAACGCCATCTTGAAGAACAGAAAAAGTAGCAATAAAAATGAAAAATTTATTTTGCTATATCTATTCAAATAGAGTCATAAAAAATAAAAATTTAATCAGGAATATTCGGTTTTTCCAAAAATCTTCGGAAGTACTCAGGATTTTTAAACTTGTAAGGTGGCATTTTGATCAGCATCAAATTGCGCAACTTTGCCTCCATTTATCCGACCTCGTATCTCTTCTAGTTTCCGAGATTCCAATGATGAGGCTCGAATTTGGGACACCCTGTACACATACGAGTACATACGTACTCTACTGCGACCGTCCAATTTTTTTTTTAAATATTTTATCTATGCATCCATTTGCCGATTTTCGCAATACGCGAATCGGTCGGTCGGCGCGCCGCCAGAGCTGCCGCGGCGTTGTTTTTTTTTCGCCCAGACGATCTTCCAGCGCGAATTAGCAACAGCGAGTTCTCCGCAGCCGCATTTCAAGCTACCTTGTGTCGATGGGACCAGGCTTTTCAGAGTCTATCCCCATTTCGTGGATAAAATATTTAACGTGTGGTGGATTTTCTTATCGTAGTAGAATTTTCTTTGCTATCGCCTAACGGGAGTCTCCAATTTATTTTATAATGAACTGAACCAAGGGCGAATTCAAGAAATTGACTATGCTATGTAGAAGGAAAAGCACTATAGAGCCGAATTACGATATCTTAAACCAAATGTGGAGTTAGTTAGTTACTACTTGCTATCCGCAACACCTTATATAAGGTTCTATTTATTAATTTTACAAAACATTCATTTGAATTTAAGGTACGAAGAAAGGGATCAGTACCATAGAAAAACTAGTTCTGGCCATCGCAAAAAACGGATCATGACAATCGCTTTATTCTGCTGCAATGCCTTGGATGCGATTATGTTGGTTGGGGGCCAGAATCAGGTTTTCTGTGGTATCGATTCATCATCTCGTGCCTTCGATTATTCGATGTGCTGTCGCTAGAAATATCTGGAGTTAAATATATTTTATGTCATACCAGTACATTATTGTGTTTTTATACCTTAGATACCATTTACATAATGGATTACTTTATGCCCGTGCGGGCATAAAGTCCACTTTATGGCCCGTGCGAGCATAAAGTACACTTTATGGACTCAAATAATCGAATTGAATTCGTATTTTTTTTAAATATTTACATATTGTGAATGCAATAACGAACTAGTATGCCATAAAAGTTTGTATGCACCACGGGTATTAATAGATGTGTACGCCCTCGGGCGACTTATAAACCCTCTGGCCAGAGGCCCTCGGGTTTGCAACATTGTCGCCCTCAGGGCATAAACATCTACTTAATACCCTTGGTACATAAATAACTATTATGACATGTTGTTTAGTGTAGGCTTTTGAAGCGCTATCTCGCTTAAAACCTGTAGCTCTCAAACTAAACACGATACAGATAGCCACCAAACAACAAAACAAATGAGGAACAGTCCATTTCACTTGACAATGTTAGATGTAGAAAAATATTGTCGCTAATAAAATCCACATCCATCCAGTATATGCCTTCAACTGGACCAAAAATTTAGATATTTTGCTTTTTATGCACGTCAGTGTATTTGTTTTTGTATAAAACCTACACTTAAGAGCTTATTACGTCACGCAGTTTGACTTATTTGAATTACGTAATAATACATCACTACTTAGTAATGAACTCAATCCATCAGTACTGATTTAATGACTCTTATTACGTGACTCATTTTTAACAATCCATTTGCAGAAACATGTGAAAATCAAATCTTTTGTCAATGTTTAACTTTTTCTTTTAAAATTAAATTTATTTATTTTTTAATTTGGATGGTCATAGATAAAATATTGCACTGGGTTATTCACTCTAAACGAACACTTATGGAAATGAACGCCTATTACACCTATTTGCTTACCTACTGTATTCGCGCCTTTTTTTAATTCCTGTTCGTTTTCTTTTAAAACCAGGTTTATAGTAGGGGAAGTATGGATATGATGGCACCCTTTTTTTTGTTGTCGGTTTTCGGTGTGTATTTTTTTTTCAAGAACTGAAATTCTTGCTGTTTGTTGATTTTGCCGTTGTTGATACATAACACGTATAAAATGATCAAAATTCACAGTCCTTTTTTTTTAATTTATTATTTTTGATTTAACGTCAAATGTGCCATCATATCAAACTATTTGATATGATGGCACCAATACATATCTTACGCAGCAAACACAGGAGAATGTTATATTCTGTTAACAAAATGCCTTGAAGGCAACAAAAGTTTAACATGAACATTAAACAGTAACTTAAATATTATTAAATATTATTTTCTGTTAATAAAAAGTCATAAACACTACAAAAGTTTAACAGAAACATAAAACAACCACTTGCAAGTTATATTCTGTTAAAAAAAATACCTTAAACGCAACAAAAGTTTAAAATAAACAACCCTGAAAAAAATATTATATTTTCAAACCGATTTTTCAAATTGTTTGATATCACACATGGCTAGATTTTCCAACCCTAACCTATCACTAATTAGTTTTCTTCGCTATACAAATATAACCTATCATCATACACTTATACAGGCTTAAAACATTTTGCAAATATCTATGCATGCTACTAAATATTCGAAAAAAAAAACGAAACAGCGGAAAAAGTTTGATACTTACAAATAACAACAAACAGGTTTCTGGCTGGTTGAAGGCACACTATCGAGACCGCCACTTCACAGCCTTTCTGTGGTGGCGTGTTTATTAGCATACAAGTGTTAAACTAAATAAATTCAAAAAAATGGCGCCAATAACGGAAGGATGCCATCATATCAAGGGTGCCATCATATCCACATTTCCCCTACCAGTGTATCGACACCCTATCGTTATGAAAATATTTTACGTAGATGCCATGAGCAACGACTTTTTTCCTCCACCTAATATCATTTCATCTGTCCTGTACCCAAATGTAGTTATACGGAAATGAGCGTAGGTCAAACCACTTTCCATTTCAAAATACTAATTGATTTCAAATTTAAGGAAGCACACAATTTAAGGGAGCATTTTACTATTAATTCAGCGGTTGACCTCATTATGTTAATGGTAATCTGTAACCTGCAATCCAAGCCTTATTAGCATTTAGTACACCTTCCCTCACGACGCGACGCCGACGGGTGGCGAATTTCGAACAGTTTCCTTTTACAACATGTAGTACTTTTACGGGCCCGAGCTGGAAAATGGTACCGCTTTCTACGACGAAATGACATTTTCTTGACTACTACCGGCAGCTGGTACTCGGAGATACTTCTCGCGAGTTGGTCAATACTGATTAACCATTTAGGCAGCGTAACGAGTTACCGAGCGTAAAGACTTTTTCAGACTAACTTTTGCCGAGTCCGGCAGCATAATATGCTATCGAGCGTGAATAATCTTTTTTGACTAATTCTTTCCCAAAGAATTTTGGCTTTTGATACCATCTTTTAAGGTTCGCTTTTTGTTGTACTCCTCGAGTAATATGTAATCAGCACGTACCCAGCTATTAAAATGTTTTTTTTCTAAGAACACTTAAAACTCCTAAGTCGCCGAAAATTTTAATGTGGCAATTAGCGTTTTAGTCCAACTTCGGTTTTAGTACCGCCGCCTTTCTCAATTTGGATAATTAAAATTGGTTATTCCAGTTAACATGATTTTTGCATTCCAATCCCGGGTCTTTGATCCGCTGAATATTCTTGACAGACACGTTCCCTGGCCAAGGTTTTCTTTTTAGAGCAAAGTGTTGGGGGACCTGTTTTTGAAGCACGCAACTAGTGGGTGATAGTCCTTGTAGGCAGGCAAAATAATTTAAGTTTAGACGCGGTTCGGGCATTAATTCTTTCTTGAAGAATTTCAGTTTAATTTTTAAAACAAAATTATTATTTTATTTGCATTTTCTTTCTTGGCGAGCTAGTACAACTGAAGTTATTTTTGAATCAATTTACAAGGATTATGATATAATTTGTTGAAACAATTTGACCAGAATCAGTTACTAGCTCATTCATTATTTCATCTTTTTTATTTCGTTCGGTATATAAGAAATTTAAATATAAATATTTTAGTGATGCATTAAGTATTTAAACAGTTGTCACAAGCAAAATATATGAATAACGCATAAGTATAATTTAAATTTGTTTTGTAAATAGATAACCCCGCATATTTTTACATTTTTGGATTCTACTTAAAATTGCAAGCCTATTTGATCCGTCACGATATTAGTTTAGGAGACAGAAACAAATGAAAATCGAACTTTTGAACAATTTAGAAAAATATTTGGAGATTGGAAAAAACAGTGTGCACCTTCCTATCTTAACTTTTCAGAAACTATCGCATGATACCACCTTAGGAGATGCCAAGGATAGTAACAAACTGGTACCAATGGTACCATCTGTATGTGGTACCATGCTGTTTAAAAGTTGAAAGTAGAAGGTGCAATTGGTTTCTTCCATATACAACCGTTCTCTATCTACCTATGGAAATTGTCTAAAAGCTCGATTTTCATTTGTTCCTATCTCCTAAGGTAATAATTTTAAGGATAGTGTATGATACGGTAGCTAGGCTTAGAATTTTACGTGGAATTTAAAAACGTAAAAAAATATATAAGATGTTCGGTTTAAAAAGCCGAATTTGCTTATCATTAAAGTATATCCGATCTTCATATGTCTTGTTTGTGTTAATTTTGGATGTATATAAACATCTTACGCGGCGGTATGAGGGTAAATCACGGGAAAATGGACGGAAGTGTGAAATCCGGATGTGACATCATAACCATGCGCAGTCTACTTCAGCCCTTCCTTGTAAAACGACTAGCGGATAAAGACAGCTTGCAAAATACATTTCCCACTTGTCGGAAGGCATTGGATACAATGAGTTGCTTACAGGCAGGTTCAGTAGTTAAGATGCTAGACCGATTTTCCCTACTTGAAGTTATATTTGTAAAAAGTTTTTTTTTCTTGATTTTGGGCATGCCTTGGGTTAGTTTTAGTTATTTTTTGTTCGTTGCGCCCCTGTAGCAAGCGAAGCGAGCGTGAAGTGTAATATTAGACATTCTAATGCAAACGTTACAAATGGAAACATTACACGTCACGTGACGGGAATGTGTTCTGTAGGCTATCTGTAACCGTTAGTGTAAAACGAAAACGTGTTCTTTCTAACGTTAGAATATAGGCAACCATTTCCAAATAAGTGTTTGCCTATATTCCGGCGTCACGCGGCCTAAGGTGGCATTAGATTTTCATGTCGATGATGTCGATATGGGATATGTTGAATCATCAGTGTCCCGAGTACTAGCAGACTCGCTCAATTTTTTTTATATATGGCTAAATGAAAAAGATTTATTTATTGTAATTGATTCTATATATTACATGTGCCCGATGGCATACTACACCACTCGTGGATTTAACACGATTTGGGTTCGGTTATATTTCCCACCCGATTGTAATAACGCTCATACTACACTTATTATTATTACCACCAGTTAATAATAATAATAATAATATATGTGATAAAATACACTTTTTACTGATTCGAGTACGACATGGTAACAATAAATTATATATAATTATAAAACATGTTTTCAAAGTTCCTCGTTTTTTATTGAACTTTTTAAGTACGTTCCAACATATTGTACTTGTAACGTTGTCACAGAATATACATGTGACCTTCAAACTAGGTTTGGAACATTTATAATTAATATGTACCTAGAAAGTACGTTTGTAGAACGTTCAATCTTAGTAAAACGTTGACTTATGGCTGAGTTAGAACGCTTACATCATGTGTTGGTAAACTTAATTTATTTACATAAATTGAAGCATCTATTGTTTAACATTACGTAGTAAATTTTGTCTCTCATAATATGTCCATATTTATCCCGTGGGAATTTCTAGGTACCTAACATAATCTTCTTTGTTGTTCTTGAGTTGCAGTTCGACTTCAGACAACTGAGCATACATGTGGGGTGTAAATATTGTTTATTACACTAGCATTTTATCAGGTGCTTCTAAATGATAATGATTTAATTAAAAATTTATAAGGACTCATGTTATTTAAATCTACTTACAGATATTTTCTTTCTTTCTATTTCCAGCAAGTCCAATAGGATATACAATAAGCGAAGAAAATGATCATACGATAGGAATGACCCAAATTGAAGAAAAATTTAGGGATGACTGGAACTATAAGATACAACAAAACAATGTACCATTACTGTCAGCACTAATAAGAAATCACACATTACCGCCTTCGGCTATTGGTAGTACTGTAAGTAGGTATTCCTTTTCGCATCTTTCTTACGATATTGACGCACTTACACTTTGTGTCAAGTAATAGAGTATATTAAGTATCAAGAACAGTAAGGTCAGTTTACCGATCGACGACAATGTTTGGCGACTGAGCGAAGCGAAGTCGCCAATATTGGAGGAGATCGGTAAACTCCTTACTGTTCGAGATGCTTATACTATTTTTTGTACGCCCATTATGAACACAAAGACATTGACTAAGCAAATATCTTGAAAATGGTAAAAATTGTGTTTTGGATAATTATTTTTGCCCTGTAGATCCACTAAACCTTAAGTGGGTTTTGTTGTTACTATGGATACGTTTGTAATTTTACTTTTTAATGTCACGATATTTGACAAACGCGTGACTATTATTAGCATTATAAGATCCTTTACACAAATAGTGCACTATATAAAAATCGGCCTCTCCTATTGGTCGATCCGCATGGCCCCCCGCTTGCTTCGCTCGCTACGGGGACTCAAGAAAAGGAAACTAACCAGGTGCTAACCCAAACTAACCCAAGACATACCGAAAATCAAGAAAAAAACTGTTTAGAAACATAATCTTAAAAAAAATAATAAAAAATAGCAACGGGGTTCGAACCTCGGCCGTCCAGGTGAGACCCAGCTGTATAAACCTCTACACCACGAGAGCTCTTGACAGAAACCGATTGCATCACGCAGACATATCGTAATACGAGATAGATCGACCAATAGGAGAGGTCGATTTTTACATAGTGCACTATTTGTGTAAAGGATCTTAAAATGCCTATTATTATATCAGTAGTGTTTTAGAAGTATGAGTGAGTCTGAGAACGATAATTCTGATATTGAAGAGGCATGGGATATAGGATGCTCTTCAATAATTCCAGAGAAATCAAAAAATCGTTATGAAAAGACGTATAAAGTTTTCAAAAAGTGGTTTGAAGACAATCATGGAAAGAGCTTAAACGAAAAACTCCTGTTGGCATACTTTGTTCAATTTTAGGTATTTTTTTAGAGCATATTTAGAGATATATTAAAACGAAACATTTTTTAAAAATAGTCTAGTTTTACAAAATACTGATGTTTCAAGAAAGGATAATCTAAAGATGATGCATTTTTTCGACAAATTATATATATTTTACTTACCGTTCAGCTGAACGGTAAGTAAATTACTTACCGTCGAGTTTTTGCTTAGTAACCAGTAAACTTAACCAACCGTTCTAAAACCAAGCACGGTAAACAATCCGAAATAGCATGGGCGTACAAAAACACAATTATAGCTTGATATAGAGACGAGATAAGAGTGGGTTTCCAGTATGACCTACGTCAAAACAGTATTCGATTTTGACGTCTCTGTTTTTATAGCTCAATGATTTCAAGAATTTGAATTATACGAAGATAAAAAATATGGAGCTGGAAAAAATCACATTTATGCCTGGTCTTTGCTAACTGAACCACTATATTATAATTGTAACCCATCTATCAGTATATACTTAGGTTACAATTTGCATGTAGTGGTTCAGCAAAAATGGATATAAATATCATTTTTTAGATAGTTATTCTAGTAACTAATTAAGTAGTCGAATGGTTTTTGTATAGGAAACCATAAACTCTAAGACCAAGAGAAAGGGCCTTTGGTTTAGTCAATTTTTATTGAATAGTAAATTACGTGATACCGCGTCTTGACGTTAAGGCACGATGCCAGCTAGGTCACGGAACTACTCACATTTACATTAATTAGGTGGATAATTGTAAGGTCAATATAGAGACGTCGTCACGTCTCAGTCTTTTATCTGACGGCTGCTTAAAATTGCTATAAGAACAATATCAATATTAATTTTAACATGATGGGGTTGATTTTAATTTTCAATGCAAAACTTATATCAGATATACCTAGAGAGAATCAGCAAAAAGTATTTTTCTTAAATCGTCCTGTTTTAAATTTCAAGCATGTTTTACATAGTTCTTTATGCAGGTCTAACGAAGTTCATTGGTTTTCGGAAAAATATCACGTTAAGCACCACGGCAAAATCATTAAACTTCCTCACTTTTGTACTAAATGAAAAACTTTTGTATTCCATGCAAAAATTTAATCCAAAAGGACGTCTAATCAGCGTAACACAGCGCTTTCGGCCTTAGCCATCATCAGTGTTACTTGTCAGTTGGAACAAAAGAACATATCCACAAGAGGCACAAACTACATCAAAATGACAACGGTCACATCAAAATTTAAAAAACACTCTACATTATAAGAAAGGTTCACATAATTGAAACATTTAACAAATTAAAGCCAGACGTGGGTAACCATATTTTATAGCAAAATGTAACCTTAACTCTTACCAAAGTTATTCACGAAACAAAATACGACAAACTGTTGTAAAAATAGCTTTTGAGTGTAAAATTTAAAAAATCTTCACGACCACCACCATGACGTCATTGCACACATGAATATTATGACTGAAATTCTGAATGCTCAACTGGTTAAGGGCCATATAGGTATTGGGGAGGTAAGGAAACTATAGCCAAAGGTTTGCAGTTTTCTTTAAGCATGTCCCATTCAAGGTGACCCTTCCCTACCGTTGATGGAATATGGTGTGGTTCTTGAATTTGCTAAAAGTGAACGAGGTAAATCAATGCTCTTATGCAATGGTTTCTTATATAAAAAAGAGAAAATTATTGGAGAATAAACAATTTGGAAATGCGTAAATTACAATAAAAATCGCTGCCCAGGGAGAGTAAATTCAGTGAAACATTTACATATTGCCGATACCGCAAAAGTTATAGGCAAAATAAGTAATTGACGAAATGAAGAAACACTCACGAGAGATTGAGCCATCTACTGCGATAGTAGGTTTACCATTTTCGGTCGTAGGTCAATTATTGCTTTCAGTCATTTCCTTTAAAAAACTTTACAGCGTGTACCACGTGTCAGCACATCCTAGAAATTTAATTAACTTAATACACTGGAAATAGAGCAATTTATAGTTGGTCAAACACAACCTCAAAAAACATAATTTTCAGTTACAGCTTTAATTATTATTTTTTAATTTTGACAAAGTAATCTGCCTTATATTTAATACCCCATGTATATTTGTTGGTCGATATACTTTTATTATTATAGTGATTTTTATTTTAATTTTAATTTGTCTTGTAAATTTTTACACTCTTACAATTTTATTATTTTATTTTTTTTTCTTCGCTCACGACCGATTGTAGCGTAGAATTTTCGCCACATCTAATTGTCGCTGCGTCATATTGATCCCGCATCCTATGGGAACTACGACTAATTTTGGCCGTGACCAATTGTCGACGCGATCAATTGTTGCCGAGAACAATTGTCCCGGGCCCAATTTTCGCACGACCAATTGATCGCGTCAGATTCTTGTAAATTCGCTGCCTTCAGAGAGTGAAATATCCATGTTTCCTTTCGCAGGTGGGAAAACGAGTTAATGCAACAATTTTCTGCACAATTTTTCAGGAATTTCCGGTGTTCTGATAAGTTGACAGTAGATTATGCATATGTGGAAAGTAACTCTTTGCGATTATTGTTTGAAATGTACCCTTAGTTTTGAACTTTTATAAAAAATCGATTTTTTTTTAGCGATAATTGTTATAAATATATTTAAATTGGATGCGTTCAATAGAAATTAAGGTAAAAAGTCATTGGTTAACATCTAATTTGTGATTTGTTTCTAATCACAGCCTGGTGTATTCTAATGCCTAAAATGTCATCAAGTTAATATATGGCCCATAATTT